>APFE030919950.1:0-11647 GCA_000404065.3 Pinus taeda | reverse complement strand
TATATATATATATTCATATTCGACCATGTGTTTCAATGATTAAAATTTCATCTAGAGCTATTTTCATCTCTCCCTTATTCCAACATAATGGAAATTTCATATAATGTTTTCATTTATATTTTGTATTTGGTTCATCAAATCTTTTGAGATATCCCATGGAGCCTTGAATGCTAATATTATTGACTTCCTTTTTTTGTGTTATTGTTGGCATAGACAAAGGTCTTATCCTATTTAATTTTCTAACTCCATTAATTCATTTTCAATAGTAAGGGCCATCATTATACATCCATAATTCCAATATTTTTTTGGGCTTATGTGGAAGAAGGAACATTTCTAGTAATAAGATTGCTACTAAATGCATTGTTATAAAGGAAAGGACTAATATGTGACACCTCATTTTCAAATAATAGTTCAAAGTATTAGGATAAACGTATTTTATTTGAATAACATTCTCTGCAATGTGAGATGTTTATTAACCCTATTAGATATTAGTTCTCTAATAAATGAACAACAATTTTCTTAGACCAATTCCCATGTTTCTATTGGGTTGTGTTACATTATTTCCACGTAGTTTACAAGGGGTTTGAAGGGCACCCATAACCCCACATTATGTTAGGTTGGGCGGACACACCTATGGTTTTGTGCACGATTTTCGCACATGTTTTTTGGACACAATAGTTTTTGGTCCATGGTACTGGACGCAATGGTTTTTGGTCCATGGTATTGGATGTGATGGTTTTCGGTCCATGGTATTGGATGCTTCGGCATGTATAAATGTGTATTGTAACGTTCAAAGGAACATAATGAAAAATCAAGCTAGTAGTCCCAGTTTTGGGATCCAGGGAAAAATATTTGTGTATATGTGTTTTCTGTGTTCTACTCTCGTATTATTTATTTTCTGTTTTTTATAATTCATATGCAGGTAATTTCTGTATGATCTTAAAACCTACAATTTCTTTTTGTGATATTAAAATAAAATTGATGAAAAGGATTGTTCCCTTATTTTTTTCTGTTTTGCAATATGTGCATATTAAGATAACACTAATCAAAAGGGTCATTCCCTTATTTATTCTCTATGTTGCATTACGTGCTATATATATTCATGAGGGTTACATAAAATATCATGAATATTCTCTCATTTTTTGTGAAGAATAAAATCTAAGATGTATTTTTTAAAAGCTTAAATTGACCACACAGTTTCAAAAAAAAGGGGACCTTTTATAGGAGTTCAAATTACGTTTTGGTTGTGCAAGATTAAGGATAATTGTAAGAGGTTCCTTAATATAAACATGTCTAGAGTAACCTTGAATATGGACATATGTGGTATAAAATGAAGATAGTGTAAAAGAGACTATCCATGTGAATTTATGTCATGATTGGAATTATATTTTTATACTTAAAAGTGAAATTAAGAAGCATTACATTGATTTAGTGTGAAATATATTCATATACCTTGTAAGTAACGTTTAAGAAGCATTTTCAAAATTTTATTATATGGCACTGTTATATTTTTCCAAAACATATCACGACGAAGAATACTAACCCCTATTTGTTTAACCCACACATTCCCCTAAATGCTATAATGCTCAAATTCACCATTTCCTTAATGTTTTTACATTAACCTTACTTATGCCAATGAATGTAATCTTATAAATAATTAATATTTTTAATATTTATTTACAACCATGCTACTAAATTTCAAAAAGATTTTGTTTTGTTACAAACAAAAATCTAGGGAAGTGAAAAAGGACCATGCTTATGTTTGTAGTATTTCTTTTAGTATTCTTGCTTCAAGAAGAAACTATATTTAATTCTATATATTCAACCTTTTCCAATTTTTCATTTCTCTAGATTTCTTCCCTACAATTAGTCTTCATTAGTAACATATTTGGATATCACATGATTTGTTTTAATTACATCGCTCAATACTATATAATCCTATAAAAAAAGATATTTAATTAAGCTGTGAATAATAAATGAATCTATTACACTATATTTTACATTATTAATGAGTTATAAAATATTGGGCATGGATATTTGATTTATATCATTTAATACATACACACCTCATTTAAGTTAAAAGTTGAACTATCTTTGTGACTTGCAAACTTACCTTCTCTGTTCAACTCTTTTTACGCTTAGGGTCAGGAGTTTATAGCCATTATTGATTTCTGCTAGTTACTATATATCTCCCATTAATAATAGTATGATATCCATCATAGCCAAGATTTAATACATGTATATTCACGGAAAAAAACTTTCAGTATTAATCTTCAAATAACATTCATTAGGTATGCATAAATTGTGTACGTGTATATGTCATTTTCCCCTTTCTTTCAAATATTTGAGCATCTTAACATATTTTCTCGACATATATTTTCTTGATAATGTTATGATGGAGAAGGGCTTAAGAACTTCTAACTCTACTTTATAAATATTTTTTAATTCATAGAATTTTATATAAGGACTTTCATATTTATATATTGAACTATTTCATTATTTCCTTTGCAATAATGACATGCTTGGACAATTCCTTAATCATGTTTTTAATTCCATCGATATATATGGTTTGCAAAAGTGAAAATCCAACATTTTCTAAATATGCATTGATATAGGTTGTTTTAATCTAATGACTCTTCATTAATTACATATTCTATTATTTGGATATCATAACATCAATTTAAATAGTGTGGTTTCAACTTGCATGATACCATAAAAGCTTATATTTCATCAAGCCATAAACTATAATTTAAGCACGTTCACTCTATTTCACATTTTTTATGATTTGGTAAAGTTTAGGCATGCATATTTTATATATCTCTTTTAATACATATATAATGACTTTATGCTAAGAATTACAACATATTTTTAATCTCCATTAATTCTAAATCGTATATGGGCTGCATAATAAATTGTATGAATTGTTTCCTATCTCTATTCAATATCCCATATTATCCTTTCTAACTTATGTTTAAGAAAATTATAACTAAATTAGGAAACTTCTAGTATTCTCTTCACTAGTTTTGGTACTAGGCTTCACCATGTCCTCATAAAAGTTGTATATATATCTATAACTTTTTTCTCTTTCAATAGTTTCAACGTCTAGTTAAAACATGATAGTTAAAACATGATATAAAGAACTCACCTTTATCTCTTGTTCCAAATATTTCTTGCTTCAAAGGATTTTGGTTTAGAATTTCGAGGTTCAAAGTTGATGTATTTACATAGTCCGTAATCATTTTCTAATTTTATCAATACACATCATAATGAAATGACAATGAATTTATCTCCATTCCGTACTCTTATGATGTTTGATGGATGATTTTCATTTTTTATTAATCTATTTCTCTCTTTCTAATGACAATGATCAAAACTATGCTTGTTACATTCATGGTGAAGTTAGCACATTTGTTGAAATACTCACAAAAATAACTCTTAAGTCCCACAATATGGTGTTCATTTTAATATGGGGAACCAAAATGATATACATCAGAAAACAAATCTAATATAAATAATAGTAATAAGAGAATGTGTTTGGGAAAATATCTTTCTAATATTTTTGGCATACATTTTTTTATATCAATTGATGGTATGATAAGGGTGAAACCTTCATGATAACATCAATCTAAAATCACAATAATTTTCTTGTCCTTTCTCATGCAACATAAATGGTTACTTCAAATATAGCTTCCAACCCAGTTGGTGATGGTACATGTTGATATATGATAATAACTTATTTACCACATACTATTATGTACCTAAATCTAGAAATGTTCCAATAATTTTTGGTTCGACACACAAGGTATTTGAACAACGAGGTATGCTCAATTATATCTAAATTTTGATTGTAATAAAATCATTGCTTGGACTATCTACTCAATAAGGAAATAAATTCACATTCGAAGAATATTTATGAAAGATGTCTTTGAAATAGCTCAATGTCACATAGTTTTAGGATTAATCATTTCATCTCATATTTCATAGCCTTTATGGTCTACAAATACTTCGGTGATATTTTAAATACATTCTCAATTACATCTGCATCCCTATATTTCATTTTGTTCTTATTCAATGTAGTAAACATATGGTTTTAGTTGGAATAATATATTAGTGACAAGCCTATATAGAAACTTGAACCTTACTATTAACACTCTCATTAAATTTGAAATTTATTGATATATATTTTTGGCACTATAAAAATTTCACTAAAATTTATTAAAAGATAAACTAAACAATAAATGTATAATCACTAACATAAGTACTCCAATTAATCTATTATGATACACGTAAAATTATCATTAATATAGTTTTGAGAATTACAATTATTATTCTAAAAGCATGGATATAAAATAATTATTATTAAAATAACTTCTCCTTGACTAAGATCTCATCTTCCAAGGGTGTAAGGAAACAGAAATGAGGTAAAGAAATAGAAAGAAGGTTAATGACCCAAGACCATGAGGCATATGTCACCTTGTAGACCACTAACGGGTCACTCTAGGAGTAGTTTTCCTTAAACAATAGTAATGAGTTAGACTACATTCATGGCTAGCAACCAAAAACGATTATTGTCACTAACAATGATAGTTTTCTTTATTATTATACAAATTTATATCTTTATTGATTACTAGTTATTTTTATATTACATTGGATATAATTGTTAGTTGCTTTAATATAATTATTATTTTTACGCATAGTCTAATTTATAATGGAAATGGATTTTTTCATGATAATTTTTTTGGTAAATTTTAATTTTAACCAAATTCGAGCAGAGGATTTTAAAAACTTGAGTTTAAGTTGCTTAATTTCTAGAATTTGAGTGCCCCAAGGTTTTCTAGTGGGTTGAATTCATTTACGCATTAAAAAATGTATTTTAGACAACAAAAAATCTGTCTTTCATGAAATTGTATTTTCATATTTCGAAAATGTATTGACCACAACAAAAAATCAGTCTTTCTTGAAATTGTATCATCAAATTTAAAAAATCTATTTTAGACAACAAAAAATCATAGTCTTTCTCCAAATTTTATCTCCAGATTCTGATGAAAAAAAATATTTCATTTATAAATTAGACTACTCCTTATTTATATATTTAAATACTTTTTTAATTTATAGATTTTATTATATTTCTTCAAAATATTTCTATTCAATATTCCTACATTGCTTAGTGATTTTTATCACTAACTTTATATGGATAACTAGTTCAAATGTTAATGATATTTTAGGTTAGCACATTAAATACTTACCTCATTTTTCCGACTAGCTTTATATGGATAACTAGTTCAAATGTTAATGATATTTTAGGTTAGCACATTAAATACTTACCTCAATGTTTTCAACAGAATATTTGGTATTATATTTCCTAAAAATATTATGAAGGATTGAAAAAATGAGTTGACATTGGTTTGTAGTTAAAACAATTATTGATTAATATAAGGTTGAATGTTTCTACCTAGCAGTCATAATGATGCACACATTCATCCCAACAAATAGTTGAATTGTCATCCCAACAAATAGTAGTGTGCCATTTTGGTCTCCCTCGCTCCAATTAAAAATTAACACATAGATTTGAAATTACATCAACAAATCAATTAGTAGTCATGTGGAATTGGGAAGATGTATTAACCTCCAGTAGTTGGCTTTATTGCATAATCTCATCCCTAGCTGACTACTATTCTTAGACATTATTTATGAGATTTAAAGACAAAAACATCTAAATCTCTTTATAAATAGCTTCAACAGTTTTGTCCCTTCAACCTTCAACCAACTACCAAAGTTGCAAGTCTTAAATATTTTATCTAAACAATTCCATCCTTTATAGGAAATCTTCTGAATCTTTTACAATTTAACATAACCTACAATTTTGTCACTCGATCCATTCCTTTTGGGCTACAAAATATAAAGAACCTATAACATCTATGGCTAGTGGGTTGCAACCTCATGGGAGAAATTCCTTAGATGTTGTTGCATCAGGTAATGATTCTAATTCTTACATACACTTCTCTCATTTAATATATTCTAACAAAATATGTAGCACAATATGTTTACTCCAATTTTCGAGAGGGGCACTATAGAATAACCCTTTCCATTTTTACAATAGTAGGGATATCAATATATGTCTCCATTACCTCCTCATCATCCTGAGAATAACATAGCTTCTATTCTATCTTTCTTGGTTTATGCATTTTTGAATGAGGTAATTTGTATTTTTGGCTATTGTTGTGAGTTGATATCTTCCACTACTCTAATTATATTTTTAAGTAAGATAAAAAAAAATTCCACAATTGAATGTTGAGACATAGATTTAAAAAATTAATTCCAAGCAAATAACATAAAACAAATCCTCAACACAACTACTTTAGTGAATATGTTAGGTCTTTCTAGATAAACTACAAGTGCAGTTGGAACTTAACCATCCTACTTCCCAGGATATTCAGATTTCTACTTGGAAACATGACAAAGCTAATGATAATCACAATGTGTACCTTGTGAAAGACATCAGTTTTGGTATTTTTGTAGAATCCAATCAAAATTTCAATACATATAATTAAATTTAGAAAAACATATCTATACTTTGTTAATTTGAGTGCATCGAGGCATAAAATGGAAAAAATCATATTGTTTTATAAATATGAGATAAATAAAATTATGGCTGTGGAAGCATAATCATAATAGCTTAAATGGGCTTCACACAACAATATTAAGGCCTCAAGTGATATACAAAATATAGTCCATTATAATATCATCTAATGGTAGAATTATGAGTACTCAACAATATCATTACCATAGATTGGCTCCCTTAAAATGGTATTTTGGTCAATGTCAATAGTCAAGATATCATCTACATAATACTCAACATGATTCACCTTTACCTTCGCTATGCTAAGCCACTTTAAGTATATATAAGTTATATTTAATGTGATAAATACTAAAATCTATGTGTGTTATGTGTTCTTAGGAGTTACAATCTCATTATCTTAGACTCTACTAGTGTGTATAGTTTTTAGAATTCATTGTATTAAATATCATAGTGCACTATCGTTTACCTAATTTTATAGTTAGTATCTTAAGGATTACAAAGTCATAAGTGTCATTTTTTGTTAATGGTAATAGTGGTTAGAGGTAGCATTGTGGCATGGTTTGTAATTCTCTAAAAGTACTAGTGATCACAATAAATTAGGGTTTATATGGGTTGTGGGACACCTTCATGATGACTTTTGGTTAAGGAGACATATTGTATTACATATTATAGTTCTCATAGTGGTAGAAGGTTACATTAAAGAAAGGAAATAATTATTGGGAGTTAATATATGGTGCAATGAATAGGAATATCCAATAATAAATTTATTATAATTAGTGAATTCAAAGATAGATATATTAATATATGTATTTTAAAATCAAAATATTATTGGAAAACTAAGTGGGTGTTTCCATATGATTTCCCTCATTGTTGTAATACCACAACTATTGGATTGTAGCTAAACAATCCCTGAAAGATTTAGTAACTAAGGTTTTCCAAAGGGTTAGGTAAATAATTTATCTATATAATGTATCATTCAAACTTTTCTAATCTAAAAGTATTTATAAAAATATGAATTAATAATTTCTTTTATTAATTAACAAAATTATTAATGCATATGACTTTTTTGTATTTATTAGAGAATAATATCATTAATGCATATAAATTCTAATAGAGATTTTTTCTATTAAAAAAACTATCTTTAAATGTTATTTTCATAATTTTACTGTATAGCAAAAAAACACTAATTATAATTACACTTGTTGCTTATTCATTTTCATGATTAGAGAGGTCATTGAAATGTTGTGTAGATAAAGGACATCCATGGTTTGGGTCGTTTATATAGAGATTTAGCTTTTAAAATCACACTTTAACTTTGTGCATTTTTCTGCACTTTCATGAAATTAATTCATGTTTTTTTTTAACTGTGTACTTTCATGAAGCCAATTTACCTTTCTTTATTTTAATGTTACCATTAAAGGTAATTATTTATTTTTTTTAATAAATTTCACCAATATATTTCGATCGTTTTTAATTTTTTTGGTGAGAATCATTTTTGTTTTTTTTTTTAAACTTAATTGTTTTTTTAATTTTTGGAGCAAAGAATGCAATTGGGATTTTGCTTTCTAAATTTGGTTGTTGACATTTTGTCTTTCAAAGATTTAATTAGTATTTCTTAAATTCAAGAGTTGTATTTAGTTTAGAGCTAACATAAATTCAAGAATGTAAATTTTTGTTTTCTAAATATAGTTGTTTTCTTTTTGCTTTTCTGAACTTTCAAAAATATAATTAATATTTCTTAAATTTAATCATTAGATGTGTTTAATACTTGTATTTAAGAGTTGATGGTTGTTATTTTTTTCATTTTCTAAACTTTCATGAATGTGATGCAATGGTGAAGATTAACAAGACAATTTTCAAATTGGAATGTTCACAACTAATTTTAGAAAGCCTATATGGTAAATTTATCATACCACAGTTCCAAAAATAGTCCCCAACAAAAACATTATGTAAACATCACATGAAAAACTCTATAAATATTAAATGGCTACCTAAAACCTTCTTTCAAAACCTTGTGGATGCAGTCTTACTCTTAGGAAAAAAGAAGTTTTTTAAATTTGAAATATAGGCAATTTTTAAAACCAATGTGGCGATTGTCTCATTGGAAAAACTTGTCAGTTAAGCACTCATTGGAAAAGCTTGTGAGTTAAGAAAAACCAGTCACATACCACAATTTGATATGAACCTGAGGTGCCTTCCAAGTATCGTAACAGCGAGTTAAAACATTTATATCACACGTTCTGGGAATATTATTTATCGAGTAAAAAGCCATGTTGGAATCATGGTAGAAACTTGGGAGTTATTAAACCGTGGAAAAGAATTTAAACGCACATGCATAAGTAGTGGGTATTTGTGTGACAGGTAATGCGAGTAAGTAATGGGTATTTGTGTACGAGATTTGTAAGTAGTGGGTATTTGTGTGACAGGTAATGCGAGTAGTGGGCGCTTGGAGTTCATCGAACGTTCAAACAAATTCATGCCAAGTAGTTCATCGAATGTTGAAACGAATTTTTCCAAGTAGTAGGCGCTTATAATTTGTTATCATCTCTGACAAGAAAGCGGCATATTCCATTCCAACAATGCCCGATGAATAGAAAGGAATAATCTTTTAAATTTAACCTTCGAATTTTTACTTTGCTTTCTTTAAAATTTAAAGGTAAATTATTTTGGTTTGTATTGTTTTAATTTAACGAGTGGGCTTTTTTGAATTAATGTAATTTATATTATGTTTTTAATTCTAAATTTAACTTTTAATTCTAAATTTAACTTTTAAGTTATATTATGTTTTTAAATTTAAGTTATTTTTTGCGTTAATTTAGGTAACCTCTTGATTTTATGGGCTGTCTTCTTGAATTCGAGCTGTTCCCTCCATAGCCGTTTTCTCACAATCACAAATTTATGCATTGTTTTAAATTTAAGTGTCACATATATGTTGTATTTTCTAAATTTAGGTAATTTTTTTCTTTTACGGGCTGTCTTCTTGAATTCTAGACGTTGAATTCTAGACGTTCCCTTCATAGCCGTTTTTTTACAATCTCAATCTCACCCAGCCAATATGTGATGATTTCGAAACTATGCTCATGCCCAATTGTTCTCGGATAGTGTTTTCATTGGGAGACCGTGAGACTAAATATATGAAGATCTTGTGTTCCATCTGTATCTTTGACGGGGGAGCGTCAGACTGAATATCTTTGAAGGTCGTTTGTTCGATCTGTATCTCTGTTGAGAGAGAGTCATATTGAATATATGAAGATCATGTGTTAGATCCACGGTCAACGCCCCTGTCACTTCATAACTCTACTTCCAATGAGGCTTGAGGTAAGCAGCCATTTCTGTCAATTCAAATTATGTTAACATTCCATGACTCTTCTTCTTGGAACTTTGTTTATAATATTTTTCTGCAATTATGGATATTGTTTATTTTGTTTACACATTTGAAGCCAGGCCTCTGAAGATCGTCTGTTCGATCGTATCTTTGTCGTCTTTCTCTAGAAAGATTCAAACTGATCATGTGTTTGATCCATGCTCAACGGCCTTGTCACTTCATAAGTCTACTTCCAATCAGCCTTCAGGTAAGTAGCCATTTCTGTCAATTCAAATTAGCTTAATATTCCATGCCTCTTCTTCGATCTTCGTTTATAAGTTTTTTCTGCAACTATGGATATCGTTTATTTTGTTTGCATATTTGAAGCCACGACTATTCTTCGAGCCTTGCTTTAAAGTATGGTTTATAAAAACATTTTACAACTATGGATAGATTAAAATTAGCTTAATATTCCATGCCTCTTCTTCGATCTTCGTTTATAAATTTTTTCTGCAACTATGGATATCGTTTATTTTGTTTGCATATTTGAAGCCACGACTCTTCTTCGATCCTTGCTTTAAAATATGGTTTATAAAAACATTTTACAACTATGGATAGCGTTTATCGACAATTTTCTTGCACAATGTAATTTGTTGTTTATAAATTTTTTGTACAGCTATGGATATCGTTTGAGGATATGTTGTTTATAAAAATTTTCAGATCTATGGATATCGCTTATGGATATGTTGTTTATAAAAATTTTCTACAGCTATGGATATTGATTTTGGATAATTTTGTTTGCACATTTGAATGATAAACATTGGTTTATAATTTTTTTCTCAAGTATGAAAAGTACTTCTTGATACTTTTCACATAGGCATACTTTTCATGTTTCATTATACATTTATTCACAAATTGAAAAGTTCGTCATCAAGATTCATCCTCAATTACTATATCGGCCCAATCCTCTGCACTCAACTTTGGTCTTATGGTTACCGAGATATCAATCATTGATACACGTAGGCCAAAATTATGAAGCAAAAAATTTAGAAATTCTTGCAATCATTCACCTCTTTCTTGGTTTGTTGAATGATGGACTGTAAATGTTCCTTGGGTGTATAAACTTTGATGCCTCATTTTTTTATCTATATTCTAATATGAAAATAGATTCAGCATAGATTTAGCATTTTTTTTTTATTGGAATTGGAATTTGGCACTCAGATTATATATTTTTGAAAATTTTAATACAAAAATAAATTCAACATTCTCAATTATATTTTTAAATATAAAAATTGTTCTTAATATTTTCAAATATAGACATGTAGAAATATGTATATGTGGAAAGTAGTCAAAGCTATTTTTTTTTTTTTCCAAATAAAACATGAAAATGTTGTCCTCTTAAACTACACTCACATGGATTATTCATCAGTATTCACTTTTGTTGTTCACCACCCTTACAACTTTGATATTGAAAATCATAGGTGGCCAGACAATTTTAATCACCTTTTTCATAACTTTGTTAGTGAAATTGTGAAAATAGTATTCGACTTAAACTAGAGAACTAAATTAAATTTTACTAGTTAAATCGTTGTGCTCATAATGCCTTATTTATATTGCAATTTTTTATACATATTACTTGTTATATTATCATGTATATATTGATATCTCAGTTTTCTAAATAAGTATTATAAATAAAAATAATGAAATGATATGCAATTTTATTTTGATTAAGCTTTTTGAGGAGGAAGAGGAGGAGGAGGAGG
>APFE030919948.1:0-17226 GCA_000404065.3 Pinus taeda | reverse complement strand
CTATATTTATGGGTATTTTGCAGAAGGTGTCTTCAGGGCATATGAAGTACATACTCAAGGGGATACAATGCAGGTGTTATCAGGTTATGTCACTTCTCACAGGTCCCGGAATAGGTCCTCCAATGTACGGGAGAAAGGGTAATAGGGACGGTGACAAAATATTGTGTAACAGATGCCCCTTAAAGCATGAAGCCCGAGAGAGAGAGGGGTGAAGTGCTTTACAAGAACATGGTCGACTGAAAACATGGCCGCTGGAGAACCTGCACGAAGTACAAATGATATCTCAAATACATGATGTACATGATATGGGCGCAGCCATCCATCGTAGAGTACATAAAAATCTGGATCCAAGGTATGGACGCAGCCATCCAGTGAATGAGTCATGTAGTGATGATAATAATCCACAAAATGCAACCTGGATCTCAACAGACAAAATCCAGGGTCTTGTGCTCCATCTCGACCCGAACAAAGTACAAGTTCAAGCATGCGAGTATGGGAGTCGAAGTCGAACATGCAAGAACATCGACTGATTACCAGTCAATGATGAAAACTGTTAACAGACACGAGAGGTACCACCAATAATGACAATGGTCCTCAAGGTACTATAGGTACAATCCACGGCGTGCGAATCAGTGAGTCGGCGTCGAACACTCATAGAATCATTCGATCGGAGGCCAGTGATGAAAACCTCGCGTCGAACACGAAGAACCTACCATTGAGGCATGCAGGCTCTAAGGCACCTGAAGGGAGTCTCTAGGTCAACTTCCTGGATAATGAACTAAAGTCGACAGGAAGTGACCTTGATCGAAGGTGGGCCATAATGTTTCCCACATCATCGACACGAGACAGAGAGGGATAAAATGTTTTGTGCAAGATATCAGAGGGAGGTTGAGTATTCTGCAGAGGTCAACTTCTCTTGAACATATCGGCGACACGACGACGGATTTGGCAGTATTTGATGTCAAATGATTAGGGGTCATAGTGACAAGGCAATGAGAACCTGAATGGTCAAACAGGATAACCCAAACCCACGGAGGCAAATGTGAAACAAGATGAGATGTCCCCACCTAGACACGAAATGCAGACAAGTGCCATGATCAAGAGCGACATACTGCCGACACGACGATGATCACGGTTCCTTTATTCCCCCACCATTTCTGGCGAGTACCCCAGTTATTTTTAGATGGCAAGCTTGACGGGGATAGCATATGCTTGAAAGGCATCATCGTGACGAAACCCGATGTCATTAAGTTTTAACGAGTCTGACAAAGGAAAAACTGGGCGTCTTTTCATATTTAGAGAGTTTGAAAAGACAACGAAAAGGAAACTCCAGGGGTGTCCTTTCTTGTAAAGTTGTGTCTCTCGAGCCCGAAAAAGTAAAAAACTATGCTCGAAAGAACCGCCCGACCATTACGACTGAGGAGTACTTTTCGTAAGTAGTGACTTTGACCCGAAAAAGTAAAAAAGCGATCAAAACCACGTCGTTTCATGACCATTAACGAATTCGAAACGACAAAAATCCGCGATCTTTTTAAGTTTAAACGGTCAAAAAAAGAGCTTTAAAGACGACCACCTCTCGTTTCTTTTAATGAGTCGAGAGGGAGACTCGGCTATCTTTTCATCTTTAAACGGTCAGAAAAGAGCTGAAAGTAGACCTCCATTTTTATTCTCTTTAACAAGTAAAAAAGGAAAAATACTCGTAATCTTTTCATATTTTACGAGTTAGAAAAGAGCTTAAAGGTGACTCGGGTATGGGTTCATTTTTACACAAGCTTGAACCATGGAGAACTCTGCTTGGATTCGGTTTCATGTTTACACAAGCTTGAAACGAAAAACTATGCTTGTTATAAGTTCGCATGCCCCCAGCATAATGACGCAAAACGAGGTACGTGCCCCCCAAGCTTCATTGCATTCAACAAAGTGGATGGAATGAAGGTTCACTTTCGAGATCTTGGAAAGACTCGACTGGTATTTTACGAGAACTTAATCAAAAGACTCAGTTTGGAAAGGGAGTTGTTTCATTTTTTAATGAGGTTGACACAGTAAAAAAACTATCCTCATAACCCTTGTTTCATTTTTTAATGAGCTTGACACAAGATCAGGAACTATGCTCGGACAGACCCAGTTTCATTTTTTAAAGAGCTTGACATAGGGAGGTGAACTATGCTCCGACCAGACCTAGTTTCATTTTTTAAGGATCTTGACATAGGAAAACGAACTATGCTCCACTAGACCTAGTTTCATTTTTTAAGGAGCTTGACATAGGAAAGGAACTATGCTCCGACCAATCCTAGTTTCATTTTTTAAGGAGCTTGACATAGGAAAATGAACTAAGCTCCGACCAATCCTAGTTTCATTTTTTAAGGAGCTTGACATAGGAAAACGAACTATGCTCCGATCAAACATCATCATAATGAACAGGAAGTCGGGCTTCCAAGAGTGGCTCTCCCGGTGGGAGGTTAACATCTCGGAAGTCAGGACCCAATTCCCCCAGGACACTATGCACGACAGCGGCATCACTGGATACAGGTAGGGGATAGGTGGCCACGTAGTTGATTTGTGGGGGGGTAGATACAACTAGTGGATAAAAACTAGGAGGGGACGACAACTGCGCAGGAGGCATCAGGGGACTAACGAATGACAATCCCCTTATCTTTATTACATGACGCTAAGGCTTAAAGGACCATGCATCCTCATCAAGCTTGATATCTCAGCTGAAAACCATCTTCCATTTAGATAAAATGTAGACTTTGTAAGCCTTCTATGTCTCATTGTATCCCACCAAAGTACCCTTCAAACTAGATGGTTCCAACTTGGTTCTTCTGTCCCCAATGATATGAATATATACAAGACAACCAAAAACACCAAAATGTGATACTTGTCGTTGCTTGCCAATTAAATCTGTTTCTGGAGTCTTATAGTGAGGTCACATATTCAAAATATATATTGTTGTATCACATGATTATGCCCAAAGAAAAATGGGCAGATCTGTGTCATGGATCACTACCTTGGAAGTCTTTATGATGGGCCTATTCTTCCTCTCTACAACCACATTTGGATGTGTTTTGTTAGGCACTGACAACTCACTCTTGATCTCTACTTCCCAACAAAAATTGTCAAACTCATCTTTTGAAAGGTTTCCCCTCAACTCACTCTTGATCTCTACTTCCCTGCAAAAAGTGTCAAACTCATATATTGAAAGGTTTCCCCTCAAAAGTTTCCCTTGTAAGTGTCACATGGATTCAACCTCAAAGAAAAACCTCCTTATTGAATGGTATCAAGGGAAATCTACAACAATTCAATGATGAATACTACTTGTTGAAATCCCTCCAACATTCAGAGCTTGCTCCAAAATCCAAGGATGAGAGATAAATGGAATACCACAAGGCTGGAGAAGACCCCCACCATCCCATTTCCTTGAAGTGAATGAATAACATGAAAAATCTTAGGCCCCCCTCTCTATCAGGGTTTAGTTTATATGTTTTGTTTCTATTGTTCTAATAGCATAGGATTTAGTGGCTAGGAGCCAAGATATATCCAAAACTAGCATGTCTTGCTTCTATTATATTTAGTGACCAATGAGCCAACTATACTTAGGTATTATTTTCTTTTTTATATTACAAGACAGTGGACAAGGGCCCAACACTAATGTTCTAAAACATGGTCTAACTTGGCTTGATGGGCTAGTTTGGTAACAAATAAGCCCTACTCAACCAAGTAGATGCATGATGACCCCATACAAAATCCAAGAAAAAAATTCAGTATCTAATTAAAAAACTTAAACAACCAAAGCATTAAACTGAGAAAATTTTTATAAAGATATCTCCCACCCCTCTATTTGTCTCACACCTTTCTCACAAAGCATTTGTGAGCATTTGGAGTTTTGGAGTAGAGTTTAAAGCTTGAAGAGTAATTTAACGCTTAAGGTTGGTGTTGGTTTGGAATTTGCTTGAGGTTGTCTGCAAAGGATTTAGGTAGCTTAATCAGGATGTTATAGTACATTTTTAAGCTTGGAGGAGTTGTGGACCAAATTCTTGTGCCCAATTCCCATTGTTCTCATTTCCAGACATGTTTTCCCTCTCTCTAAATTGAAAATGTAGATCCTCTGAAATTTGTCCCTGTTTTGAATTTGACCCAAACTTTTTAATTTGCATAGGTCTAGAATTATGCTTCTTGGATTTCATAATTCTAATGTTCTCTTTCAAACCGCAGATTTATATTTTGCCATGGTTTCCACTCTTAGAGTCAAAGATCCTGCATGGATCCATGCTAACCTGGATGATGTAAAAATTTATTGCAAATACTGCAAAAAATGCATTAAGAAGGGAAGGGGGCGTGGTAATTCATAGATTTAAAAAACGCTTGGCTTGTACAATAGGCCAAATTTCCCTATGCATGGCCCCATTAGAGGAGATTGGACATATTAGATTTGAACTACAAAACCAGCGTGCAAAATTTGAAGAAGAGAGAGCTAGGCAAAAAGGACATGGTTGTAGAATTTTTTTCAAACTCTAAAGCATATGGAGGCCATTTAGAGCCTCATTGGTTCTGATATATATTGGATTCAGTGCCATTTTGAAACTTTTTTGATAGATTCAACTTTACATGGTATATGCATGTGCCATGAGCATACTTTTGCATATTTTGTTTCAATGGTTTGGAGTCTTATTTTGTTTTTGGTAAATCGAGTCTTTGAAATAAGATCAGTCTAAATCTGAGTTTTCAAACATTGACCAACAATACACAAACTTTCCAAACTTTGTATATGACATTATTCAAGCCAATGGACTTGATAGACTATATAGTATATAGTAATTTCAATGTGAGGGCTTCTTAACTGAATTCCCAAATAGAATTTAAACATTTTTACAATTAGTATATATGAACAAATGACTTACCATTTTCTTATTAAGAAACTGGAAGAAACTAATGCACCATAATTAGGAAACTTCTCAAGAGTATGACACAATCAAAGCGAATATTTATGTGCTCCTACTTGCTCTTGTGCCCCCTACACTGTCTAGGTAAATCATCCGGGCCTCCTAAATGAACTAGAATGAAAAATGGTCTTTGTACCTCCAATGTATTGGTATGTAACTGATTTCAATTTGATTTCACTAGAATTTTTGGAACAACCTTGGAGGAATAAAGCTTCTCTTCCTCCCAAATCTTTGTTGCATGACCCTATGGCTTAAAGGACCATGTTCCTCATCAAACTTGACATCTCAGCTAAGAACCATCTTCCATTTTGACAAAATGTAGACTTTGCAAGCCTTATATGTCTCATTGTATCCCACCAAAGTACCCTTCAAACTAGATGGTTCCAACTTGGTTCCTTTCTCCCCAACGATATGAATAATACAAGACAACCAAAAACACCAAAATGTGATACTTGTGGTTTCTCACCAATGAAATATGTTTTTCATGTCTTATCATTCAATATCTAGTGAGGTCACATATTCAAAATGTAGATTGATGTACAACATGCTTATGCCCAAAGAAAACTGGGAAGATCTATATCATGGATCATTGCCTTGGAAGTCTCTGTGATGGGCCTATTCTTACTCTATACAACCACATTTTGATGTGTTTTATAAGGTACTGTCAACTCACTCTTAATATCTACTTCCCTACAAAAAGTGTCAAACTCTTTGGAGGTATATACTCCTCCATTATCTGATCTCAACACTTCAATCTTCTAACTTTTTTTATTTTTCTACAAAAAATTTAACCTCTTAAAACTTCCCAAGGACCTCATCCTTGGTCTTCATGACATAAACAAAGAGCTTCTAAGAGAAATAAATGAATAATAAATTAATGTTACCTAATAATGATATTGAAGTCATTGTTTCACATACATCTCAAATTTGTCCCCCTTTTCAATTTGACTCAAAGACTTTATATTTTGCAAAATTCTAGAGACATGCAACTTGGATTTTAGAAATCTAGTGTTACAACCTACTTTTTGACAAGATGCCAAGGCCCATGCTCCTTCAAAATCAACTGCAAAATGACACATACAAGCAACAAAATTGTAGGGGCCTTCTAATCAGTCTTCATATTTGAGACTAAAGGTAATTACACTATCACTCTTACAACAAAGAGCTAAACAAAACAAAGCAACAACCTTCAGTAAACTATCATAGGTCTAGAATGTATCTTGGACATCCCATGTTTAAAGCCTTCTAACAAAACTTTCCTATCCTAGGTAGTAATCCTACTATCAATATACATAGAATCCTAGAATATTTCAGAACGTGACCTCATACTATGTTAAATTTGCTGGCCATGGTAAGTAGAGCTACAATACATTGATCTACAAATACAAATGATTCGTGAAAAATAAATACAATTCTCAACCTGTCAAACTTAAACACTCAAACTTACAACTATCATCACATTAAATAAGGAAAAAATTGAATACACAATGAAAGCCCCAAAACTAGAATACCTCAGAATAATCTCATGCACT
Source organism: Pinus taeda (assembly GCA_000404065.3). Lineage (NCBI taxonomy): Eukaryota > Viridiplantae > Streptophyta > Pinopsida > Pinales > Pinaceae > Pinus > Pinus taeda. The sequence continues at coordinate 10,754 of APFE030919948.1, read as the reverse complement.
GCATTTATAACCATAGCAAAGGGTCATGAGTTACAATAAAGTTTGGACTAAATCTGACCTAGTTCCTAACCTATGTGGAAAAGCACGCTAGAGAAGGAAATGCACCCCAAATGCATGCACCCTCCTACTCTAGACTTATATGTTGGGCTACCATGCCAAGAAAATTTTGTTAAAAACACTTCCCAAATATATCGAATATGTTTTTTACTTATTATAAAATAATTATTTTCCTAGTTTAAGAAAAGAAACGTATTCTAGTTCTGGAAAAATGGTAAACAAAATAAAACTTGCTCAAATTATATTAGCTATTGAAAGACCTTCAACTGTCTACATCAAGCAAATATGCCTCACTTGGAGGTTTTTCTAGTGCAACCTCCACCATCTTGGATCTAAAGTTACAAAAGGTGTGCTGCTAAAGGTACATTTTGAAGACACTTTTAGAGAAACCAAGTAGATATTCTAATAATTTGGAGGATATTTATCACATTTCTTCGCTTTTTCCTCCCTCTATTCACTCTATCTTACGTTTCCTATCCTTTAGAATCCCAATTTCAAGAATTAAGTGAAATGAATCCAAAGAAAATTAATGATGGAATTGAAGTTCAGGGTATGTTCATGTGGTTCACGGTCCTTGGAGAATGGTAACCATTACATCTAAGGAATATTTGTGCCATGTAGATCCACCCAAAGGAGTCACCTCCTATCAGATCAACCATGAATCTTGACCCTGATAGTGTTGAGTGAATTGAACCTATGACTTCTCAATAATAGATTTATTTTACCAACCCAGACTCAACCAACGGAGCTAACCCTTGGGACTAAGTTTAGGGTATGCTTATTTTCTATCTTTCGTCTTTTGATTTTGGTTTTTCATTGGGGTGGGCATGGGTGGTGTGGTCACAATGAGTTTACATAATCATAAACAACCATTGAACAAGGGTTAACCATAGTCAAGTCCATTTCCTATGTTTTGTTTAATATATTGAACATTCAGCTAAATATCTAGTTTGGGAATGATATTTAGTAACTGGGGTAACTAGAAAAATAGTGCAGAGCATAGATTGAAAGCAAAAAATAATACATACCTAAAACAGTTTGATGTCTTTCTCATTCCCCTCAATTGAAAGTGTTGATGCATTTACAAATGTCCGGGTTGACCATGGCAGGACCTCCAAGTAGATTCCAACTATGAAACATTAGCTCCTTGGTGCGAAAATGCCATATCAAATACATAGATTGATAAGTATTATTATCAATTTCCAAAAACAAATACCTTGAATTCTTCCTCCTTGTGATTCCTCATCTTCTCCTTCTTCTTGTCAATCCACCCACCCACGAAAACAAAAAATATCTTATTTTTTTTCCACCTGGTGATTCTTTGTCTTCCCACTCTTCTTGTTAATCCACCCACCCATTAAAACAAAAAAAATTCTCTTTTTTTTCTATCTATCATTAGAATTCAAACCCTACACTATCTTATGACTTCTTCCTTTCGATTTCATTCATTCCATTAATTAATGGGAATATCTCTTAATTTCAATGATAAACTTTATTGTGCACCTCCCTCCTCTTTTTTTCCAACAGAAAAAACACTTTCATTAAGATGAATTAAGAAAGTATAGATATCCAACATGGCCAGTCTATCCTAATTGGAATACATGAACAAAGGTCATTTCAAGATCGTCATCAGATGTCTTATGTATTTAAAAAATCAGAAATAAAAATAGAGGGGAAATAGAGAGAAGTCAGTTTAATAAAATAGAGTTTAATGAACAAAGGTCTTTTCAAGATCGTCATCAAATGTCTTATGTATTTACAAAATCAGAAATAAAAATAGAGGGGAAATAGAGAGAAGTCATTTTAATAAAATAGAGTTGCCTTGCAAAACATAAAGATTCCCTCGATTGTCATCTATAAATGTATTTTTGGTTCCAAGTGATGCATTGAGGAGCATAGGAGAAAGCTGAGAAGGGTCACAAGAGCACAAATTTCAATAATCAAATATAGGAGAAGGCTTTATTGTAGAAGAAGTGATCAAATGTTGATGTTTCCGGATTCTAAAGGAACACTCTAGACAAAGGATTGAAAGAGGATTTTTCCAAGACCAACACTATAGCCAGATTTAGAAAGAGCATCATCCTCGCAATTCCAAGACTTGTAGATGTGGTAGATGGACAAAGAATTGAAGACTTGCAATAGGGGCACAAACTCTTTGTTTCCAATTCGAGAGAGAATGGGTGTCCAATTTTCAAATTCCATTATCCCATTCAATGATGGGTTTAGAATCTCCAAAAACCATTAAATCTATAAAATCAAGCCAGATAGCACAATGTAGAACTCCCCCAAGAGCTAGGAGTTATACTTGAGTATTAGAGCCTGAACTGTAGAACCAGTGAAATCTGAAGTAAACTTCAGGACCCAAGTGTATAGCCATCCCATAACCACAAAGATTGGAGTAAGCTCCATCAAAGAATCCCACTGGAAAGGTGGACCAAATGTTTTTCAAAGGATGGGGGAGTTTAGGGTGACAAATGGGGGAAGAGATGAATTCCTTGTAGTAAGCAAAGATCTTACTGCTAGTCCTCAAAATATCAGTCAAACTCTGTTCAAATATAAGGGCATTTCTAGCACACCATATACCCCAAAGGACATAAAAAGGAACATTTTTGTGATGAATATTATCAAATGTCCATTGATGAAGACAAGTGACAATGTCAGACCTGTCCCATACCACTTGAAGTTGAAGCACAGATCACACCTATTGGACCCCTAAAATACCCACTTTATAAGATTGTCCTAAGTCAACACTATGTTGTGTGCCACCAACCAGATAAAGCAATTGATTTTTAGAGGGGTGTCCCATTTCCAAGATTGTGATAGCCAAGGAAGATGATAGGATGTTCCATATGGCTATGATAGGCCTCGCGAATAAAGATTTGACCCTTCCAGAAGCCACCTTACCAAATACGTTGGTCCTCCTTAGGATTAAGGACGATCCCAACCAATTTGATGTTGGAGATGTATGCAACCCATTCTGAGGCAATATGTGTGGGAAAGTGGAGATCCTTAGAGGATTTCCAATTCAAGATAATAGAGGAATTATAGGCAGGAGTTGCAATATCCTATAGAACATGAATTCCCAAGTTATGAATAAAGCGAAGTATCTAGGGAGAGAGAATGTGTGTACTATGTTAGCCTCCTGCTGCAGCAGGTACTCATATTTCATGATTGACATTTTTACAGGCCAAATATGTCATACTTTGCATGCTGCAATGCTCCATATTTGCTTAAACAGTCTCCAAGTGAAGAAGGCTACTCAGAGTTCATTTAATTGCCTTCCAAATTTTTGAGAAGTTATCCTGGTATCTCCAATGTTCAGTTAAAGGGAGGTCCAAACAACTTAATCTTGGCCTCCCTGGGTTTAAATTTCCTGTTTTATAATATAAAGAATGTAAATCTGTCCAAACAGCTTAATCTTGGCAGATTCTTAGATAGGTAGAGAAGCAGAGGAGCCCAACAGTTTAATCTGGGCCCTCAGATGTAATAAGGGTAGTCTGTAGATAGGAAAGCATGAGAAGAAAAAATGGAATGATGGGTTTGCAAGTCTAAGTGCACCCAAATCAAAAGAAGAAAAAATGTTAGGTAAGTAGGCTGGGTAGGTAGTTTTGAGGTTGCTAAATCTTAATTGCTGATCAGTCCCATATTTCCAGGTGTCATCTTCACTCAGGACACAATCAACAGGCAGTTCTATGCGAGAAGCTCAAAAGAGGTATAACTAACTCCCCTTCTCCACTTTCCCCAATCATTAACTAACTTCCCCAAAAGAGGTCAAGATCTGCTTGATACCTCTTAAGTTTCATCATTTTCATAGCATTTTCTTGGGTAAAGATCTGCTTTACTCAAAGATGTTCCATACTCTCTCTGAAGAATGGTCCTATCCCCTTGTAACAGCCTAAGGTCTCCTAAACTTAGCGCTTTCTTATCATCTCCATATTAACCACTAACATTATTATTTAGCTCCCTATATTTTCCCATCCCCCTACTGATATTATGTAAATCATCCCCTATGTAAATATCCCTCCCCCTGGTTGAAAAATAACCATAAGTACCCCCGGGAATTGCTCAGTTTACCTGAAACTTAGCAAAAAACCTCACCCTTCAAACCATCTTCCAAATACAATGGATTCCTTCCAGAGTATAAACTCCCTTTGAGGTGATCGGACCCCTTCCGAAGCCTCAAACGCCTTTCGCACCCACTTGCTTATTCCCTCCGACCACAACAAACCCTTGTTGACTTCCTTAACACTCCGCAGACCATATAAAGCCAGATCACATTGCAAGATCGCAGTTTCCTCTCCATGCAAGTTTTGACCCATCTGTCGCCACCCGACGTGATATCGCGATATCGGCGATCGGCGGTCGCAAGCACCAAATGTCCAATTGAATCACCCTTCCATTCCCCGCCGATGCGATATTGCGATCGCATCAGAGAAGTTCATCGCATCGCCCTTAGTATCAGCACCTCACCATGTCACTTCTGTACCAGGGACCCACCGCATGCTGATGTCAGCAGCCAGAAAGCCGAAAATTCACGTAGGAAGAGAAATCGCACTTCGAAGCTCCATAACAAAAAACAGAGGCAGTTTTCGATGCGCGATTAGTGCGAAGCGCTAATCGTGCATTGCTACGGGAAATAGGCCATTTCAGGGAATCTTTGGGGAATATTTTGATGCCTTGGCCCGTTCTGCACCGAAACAGCCCGAAAATCGCCCGATCGTGCCAATTGATCCGGTTTAAAGACATCAGAAGATCAATGACAGAGTTTAAAGTGTATAAGATCAAATCATCAGGTATCAAGCGTGTCAAAGAGTATCAGTAGACAACAGAAGCCATCAATGTAGCGGCAAAGAGTATCAGTGAAAATCTTAAGCAAGCGGCCCAAAGCAGGAGAACATTTAATACCTTCCGGTAGAGTCAAAGAAAGAGGGTGAAGCCACTCAAAGCCCTCAAATCATAATCATTGTACATTTAACTCGCACCACAGCAGAACTATAGTTCCCGAAGCACAATCATTCCAGTAGCACCGCATCAAGCCTCCAAGGGCCACATTGTAGTCTTTTCTGATCCAGCTTCCCCTAGCGCAGCCAAAAGGATTTACCTGCATTTAATTCCAACAACACTTAGATTTTTGAAGAGTTTTTCTAGCAGACCTGTCTAGGTCAATTGTAATGAATGTCTTTCCGATATTTTGCTTATATATACCACCCTGAACAATGTAATGAGGGGTTGGTTGGTTGGTAGTATGTTGGTTAGTTTGCTTCCCAGCAATTTCTCCGAGTAGAGACCCGCACTGTAACTATCATATTTTCTATAATCAAAGATTGCTGAAAGCATGGATTGCGAAACTACTTGATGTGCTCAATTGGCCAAGGAATGATTACAGAATTCCTGTGCTTCTACATGATTCAATAAGTGTTTCTCTCCTCTATTAATTTTCATGTTTTTACCACCGTTCCGCCTTCTAAATTGCAGAAAAAAAGAATAGCTTAAGATTTGTTTCACTACACCTTAAGTTCAATTTCTACATTTTTCTATGTTTTCTTCAGAAATAGCTATGAGCATGTATACTTAAATGATCTTGTTTACGCTGTTTCTTTCACCTATGAATGAATATTTAGGAATTCTTCACTGCTCCTAGATCCCCATTCATCCATTTCTCCTCTTTTTCAGCATGATGAAATGATTCTCCTTTGCCTTTCATCCCTGATTTTCATTCCATCCTTTCAGTAGATTGACAATTGTATCCTGTGTGGCTATCCCACTCCATAATCCCCTTGTGACCAAGAAAACGCAATAGCAAGCCTCAATCCATGACTCCACGCCCAATGGTTCGAAACTTATCACACTTTACCTTGCCTCTCTGCTTGAGAATCCTACCTTCCATCCAATCACAAACAAAACACCCCTGAACCAAAAGCTAGCCTAAAATAATCAACAAAAGTTGAATCTCTAAAGAGAGAGCCCTCTCTGATTGCAGGTGGGCTAGAACCTGCAATCCAAAGATTGGTTTGTGGTTACCTCGGTCGTATCCCTATAAGGAGCCTAGGGACAACCTAAGTGATAACATACTAGACATGCTACTGAAGGAATCAAGACCATTTTCCGGAATTGTTCCAGAGCCAATTTCCCACCTAAGGTTGTTGAAAATCAATGCTTAGTGAGCAGAAAACTACACCAAATTTGAGAAATTTGTAGGGCAACTGGAGCACCAGAACAGATCTGACGGAATAAGTCACATCCCCAAAGATATTTATGCTTAATTATATAATTCCGAATTCAAATGCCACTAACAGCCTGCCACATGTTTTTTAGAAGAAGGGAAGAATTGAAGTTTTTTGTGGATTTAAGGCACCATCCACTGAAGAGAACTCAACGACTTAATATATCCAGACAGACTAAATGGATTTTTCCAACTAGAGAGGGGCCGACCCAAAGGAAATGAGATATGATAGAGTCAAATTTTTTTTATGATGACCTGTGGAAGCTTGAAATATGCATCCAATAAATTCAGACACTGTGGAGAACAGATTGTATCAAAATGACACGAACATTGAAAGAAATCCATTTGTGAGACCATTGTAGAAGCCTCTTTTCGATCTTCAGAATAAGCCAATTCCAATCCATATTCTTGTAACCATTGGGTTTTAGTATGAAGCCAAGGTATTTAAATCCCTGCTCCAGGGCAATGATTTTAACATCAAACAGATCTATGATTTCTTCAATCCTTGATGTAGAAGGATCAAAAGAAATCAGAGCCGATTTGATTTTGTTCATCAGAAGACTTGAGCCAAGACCAAAATTTTGTAGAACGTCCCTAAAAATCCTCCATTCTATGGGATCTGAAGCTCGATTTCCAAAATATCAACTATGAACATCAGGTGAGTTATAGATACAATATTGGCAATCTGGTAGCCAGGGAGGATGGCCTTGTCATGAGATGAAAGGATATTTTTGCTAAGACCATCAATAACCAGAAGGAACAAGAGTGGAGAAAGGGAACAACCTTATCAAAGGCCTCAGGAGGCCGAAAATAATAAATTGGAAGGGGAGTCATTGATAAGGATGGAAAAATTAACAAATTTGATGCAGGATTGAATCCAATGGATTGTGGATAACCCAAGACAAATCTTGTGCAAAATCATTCACAAGAGTTCCCAATCCACAAATTCAAAAGCTTTGGTTAGGCTAATTTTTAAGAGGCAGGCATCCAGATGATAGGTCTTAATGGAATGAATAATTGCAATAGCTACAACACCGTGAATTTGGTGATGTTCCAGAAAACCAAATTGTTTAGCCGAGATAAACTTGGAAAGGAGAGTTTTGATCTGATTAGCTATAGTCTTGGAGATTAGTTTGTAGATAGTATTGCAGAGGGAGATCGGACGGTAGTCTAAGAAAGAATAAGGTTGAGGGATTCTAGGAATAAGGGAGATGAAAGTGTCATTTATCGCTCCAGAGACCCTACCAAATTTGCAGGATTCCTCCACCATATTAGTCAGTTCATCAATCATGAGATCCTGGAAGTGTATAAAAATTTCCATGGTCCAACCATTAGGGTCGGGGCTTTTTCCTCTAGCTAGGTATTTTAAAACAAATTGGATTTCCTGCTTTGTGACTGATCGATCTAAAACAGAGTTATCTTCATCATTGGACATGATAGGGAAGAGGTTGCAGATGCCCATCTGGAAATTTAAGGGGATAGATTCTCTATCATTGTATATTTAGTTGAAAAATAGGAGAGCCTCTCCTTCAATATCACATTGTTGAGAAATTTGGATCCTGGATTCTGAGACAATGTTCAAGATGGAATTATGTTGTCTCTGAATATAAACGTGTTTATGAAATAAGCGGCCATTTTTCTCTCCATCTGCCACCCACATAGCATGAATTTTTTGATGCTATTCCTCAGCTTGTTTGAGAAAAATCTATGATCTACGATGTTCCAGAAAGGAGGATTCCAGTTTAGAGGATTCTAAGAAGTATGCTGGATTGGAAGGATATTCCAGGGAGATTAATTGATTATCAATTTCAATAAATTCTTGAACTAAGGCATTTTTTTTTATTTTGATCCCATCTATGAACCTTGACTTTAAGAGCCTGCAAATTGTCAGATAAGTGATCCATTTTCAAAGAATTGTCACTCCCAAATGGCTCGGACTAGAAATTATAAACAAGATCAATGAATTTTGGTTCCTTCAGTGAGAAGTGATCGAATTTGAATGGGAAGGTTGATGTCGGGAGTGTGACAGACCAACCAAGGAAAATAGGAAAGTGATTGGAGATGTGAGATGGTAGAGTCCAAGATTTTATGTCCTTGAGGTGAATGGAAGTAACCTCCTGTACAAAGAAGTGAGCTAATCACTTTGAAATTCCATGACTACCACATCTGCCATTTTTCCATGTAGGGCCAATGGAGTCCAGAGTGATGTCCCATATATTTTTTGCTGAAAGAATTCCCATAAGTATATGCCCAATGGATCAGGTCAGCCATGTGAATCCCACATCTCAGAGAAGACCAGGGTGCGATTAAAATCCCCTACTAAAATTAGTGAGTCGAGGTCGAGAATACCATTGTGGTCTACCCTGTTCTAGAACTATTTTTTGTTAGAGTAGGGAGCATATATATTGATGATTCTGAGTCTGGAATTAGAGCCCCATTGTGACCCAGTCAATAACAAGAAAACTAAGGTTTCGTAGGCTTTTAGATTGAATTTGTTGGGATTCCACATCACTTCCAGCCCTCCTAATACTCCATTGGTGCTAGTAGCACATACTAGCCAATTTGGGTAGATCCTGAACAAGAAGCCCCAAGCCTACTCCCTATGAGTCATTGTTTCTTGAAGAAGCACTAAATCTGGTTTATATCTTTCAATAATGCTTTTCAAAGATCATCTTTTTAGGGCTGATCCCAAACCCCAGACATTTAAAGACATAATGGTCATATTAAGGGAGCAAATTTGGGGGCCTCTGCTCTAAGGACCCAAGGCTCATGGATGGCCACAACATGGTATCCCACTTGGAAGGAGAAGGTATTAGGACTCGGAATCATTGAATTAAGCTACCCTTGGAATTTAGTGAAAAGGTTAGTTGGGGAAATAGTGCAGTTTTAGATTTTTTTGAATTTTTTTGTCCCCTTTTTCCTTCAAGTTGTGACATTTTTAAAGGACCCAAGATTGAAATTAATGTTTTCAGCATTTTAAATAGATCTCTTAATTTATAGGGGCTCCAAGGTAGTTGATGAATCATGAGAGAGGTCCACCAATTCGAAGTCTTTTGTAAAGGGAGAGAAATTTCAGCCAGAAGGGGCTCCAAATTTTATTGGTGAGAGGAAGTATGGATCCCTTGGAGGGGAGGAGGTGAATGAAGGAGTCGGGGGAGCCGTGAATGGAGCAGGCAAAGAAGTGGTAGATGGGAGGATGGGGATCTTGAGATGAGAGAGCACTAATAAAAGGTTTGAGAAGGCCAGTGAGGAACACTTAATTATCGGGTTAAGGCAAGACTTGGAAGGAGATAATCGGGGGATGGGGGGGAATTGATAGGAGGGAATTCAACATGATCATAATTTTTGGGGGGAGAAGATTTAGTATTATCAGCCTCCTGGTGTAGGATTGTAGAGAAGATCTAGGAATAATTCTTTCTTTCAACCATTTTAGAGTTGTCAACATGCAGACAAGATGCACGATGTGTGTAGAAATTTTGAATAATATGACACTTATTCACAGAGATTATCCTGATTATACACTATTTGTGGAATGCATGCATAATACATAACCTCCTCTACCATTGATCATGAATTTGCGGAATTAAAAAAACAATCGCATGCGCACATTGAAACATCAATCACACATATCAACACAGTATGTAATGGGGAAAGCATACAGCTAAAAAACCCCAACTATCTGTATATTATAATGATAGAGAACATGTAACAATACATAGTACAATACTCCTCACAAGTACTCAGTACTATCTCCACATGCTACACACAAACTAGCTCAGACCTGAACAAGTCACGGGTTCAAATCTCCTCCACTGTTTGCCTGCCTCTACTGCGCAATCCAACTTGAGAATAGATGAATGGCTGAACCAAACTAGTATTTCCCTTGTGTAACACTACGCAATCCTCATTGGCAACTCAATCCATTTATTGTGCAAATCACATGCGCAACTATAGTCACAACTGACAGCTGTCTTTCCCTTCACTCACCTCTAACACTTGTGCATGCACTGAGTTAACTGATGTATTCTTTAGTTGATTTATGAGTTAATAATTAGTGAATTAATTAATAATTAATTCACACCACTCATCAATAGTGTATTTGTCAGTTAGACTAAATACAACTAGTTCAACTAAGTCAAACTGAACACAACTCCATCAACTCCTCAATCAACTCCACCAAACTCAATCACTTGAGTTCTAACTGAAGTCCATCATGCAATAGCTCAACTAACCCATAGGAAAAGCGTATTTCCTTTTGGCAGTTGCATGTGCCACATACGTAGCTCGAACTGAAGTGCTGCAAGAGGATAAGATAATGTTTATAGTCCAATATTATTAAGAGCTAATAATATTCGACTGTTCTATTTTTTGACTGGCAGTCTACAAATAGACTCCGCCCATATGTCTAAAAATAGAGGTCCATCTATTTTTACCAACATGACCAATCATCCATAAATAGCATCCTGCAACTCAT
>APFE030919932.1:0-29983 GCA_000404065.3 Pinus taeda | reverse complement strand
CTGCACATCGTTCAATGGTTGAGTTATGCCTTGGCTATTAACACCAAGTTTTAACTCCTTGGAACTCATCCTGGTAAGGAGCCTCATGTTTGTCCATGTAATTGGTATCTCCACATTTCCAACAGAAATTATACTATGTGAAGATGAAACTGAAGGGAAATCAACATCTTTTGCCTCCATTGTCGAGTTGGAATGAACTAATGAGGGCTTCTCATCATTTTTTGTTGGTGGTTTTTTGTCTATCCTAGCGCATTCCCTAACTTCCTTTTTGACATATCCAAGTCTTGTTCGACAGGGTAATTCCTCTACCTTGATGGGGTTGACAATGCCTTGGCCATTAATGTCTAAGCCTTTTCCTTCATACCCCATTTTCTTCAGCAGTTTGGAGCCAATTCCTCTGGTATGATTTTCAAAACAGTGAAATCATCATCAAGAAACATACATGAAGATAGAGAATTACTTTTTACCACACATGGGTCATGCTGCAGCTTTTCCAAGGCCTCATCCTTAGCTTGCAGTTGTCGTAGAAAAATATGTTTCTCCTTTTTCGCTTCTTGTAGAAGCATCTTCAATTCAGCGTTATCTACGTGAAGATTCTCGCTGTTGTGCTTCAGTTCTTCTAGGGCCTCTTTCGTGGCTCGCAACTAAAGATGTAATCACTGCTTTTCCTCTGTCTCTTCTTGTAAAGCTTCATACATTATTTTCACATTTTTGGACACTCTAAGCTGGTCTCGTACATTACTTTTTCATCCTCCATCATTTCATGTTCCATTATTCATGCTCAAAATTCACATTTACGCAAATATCGCTCTGATACCAAACTTTATCTGAGTTGAATCAACTCTCAGATTTAGCCAAGATCTTTTACTTCTGTGATGTTCTTAGAATTGAATTTAAAAGAGCGTAAAGGAACATATATGCATGCTATAAAGAAGAGGGAACATGACAAGAATCAACAACATAAAACACAAGACGTCGATAACGAAGTTCATCTAGGAGGGACTATGTCTCTAGGCCCCGGTGTCAAGATGGTGTAGGCCGCTGCATTAAGTGCTAGAAAGAGTGATGATGTACATGAATGTGTTTTCTCTATCATGCAAGGAATATTCCCTCATGCAAGAGTGCCTCCACGAGTTGTTCCGATGCAGGAACTCTCATTCACAAAAGGACTCCTATCAGCATGACATAATTTCACGTATGATAATAATGAGCATCCCGCCAACATGGCATCAAAGGGATCTCAATTCAAATATACATGGTGACACATGAGTATCCCGTCAACATGGCGACAAAGGGATATCAATCAAAACATGACAATAAGTACATCTCACATCAAGAACAAAACAAGATCACACATCAAACATCAAACAAGGATCTATACAACACAATGCATCTCAAGAAAAGAGACAAAGAAGTACACTGCATATACCTCACATCAAGGAGTTATTTGAAGAAGAGAATGATAAACTGCTGGATCTGGATGTACCATCAATCCCGTGGAGTCAAATATCATGGAAATGATTGCTCGCACATTGAATGTTGACACCTGCACTCCAATTTGAAAAGTGGCTGAAAAAAGGAATGACCAAATGGAAAATATGATTAAACCATCAGATTTTTGGCATTAAATAATGTAAAATTGACTGCCAAATTTTTGAATTCTAACAAAGTGAAAATTAGAGCTACATAAATCTTTTAGATTCCCCCTAGATTCCTCAAATATTCCCTCCTCCGGGTCATCTGAAGATTTGTTGCCCAGATCAGAATTTTTTCTACGCCATCAGGTTCGTGTCACTGAGAAGTGTGGGATTGACATAAAGTTTGTCCAATTTGGACATTGGAAAAATTTCGCCCTCCTGAAAGTTGGGCTCAATCATGGTTTTGCCTGCCTCTGTTCCACACTCATGATTCGACCTGCAATTCATTAAAAAATTGTCTCGAAAATCACGTCAAGGTTCCTTTTCTAGTTCCATCGCTCATGGCTCTGCAATAAAATATTAATATAACAATTTTGCGTTGACTTCTTAGCTCTCAAATATGCTCCTCCTTTCGCCATTGCATTGAGGGTGCATTTATATGGTGGTAGGGTGTTGGAATTTATAAAGCCGCCACCCATGGCGTGGTGGTTAGGTGGAAGAATGGAGGCAGAGAGGTCGAGGGATAAAATCCCACCTCTCCAAAAATTGGTGTATGGTTTATTTTACTGAATCGTTTTGTAACATTTTACATAACCGTTATATATATATGAGTGCAGTTTTTTATGGGTTTTGTATTAATTTGGGGTTGCCCACTTAGGGGACAGCCACGTGGGCTGGGTGGGTTCAACCCCCACTGGCTCCCTTACATGGTGACGGTTATGATATGCGGGATCCGCTCCATGTGGCCCCATCCCAATCCTTAATGTGAGGTACACCATATTTTTATATGGTTTTCATATGTTAACCATGTTTCAAATTTTAACAATATTCGTTATAATGAGTTATTTATAGGGTGACCATATTTTTATATGGTTTTCATATGTTAACCATGTTTCAAATTTAACAATATTCTTTATAATGAGTTATATATAGGGTGATATTTTTTTATGAAAATAAGGGTCATTGGGCGTTTTAAAGAGGAAAAAATTTTGCATGTTGGTGGCTAGATTCCAGTGACCACTGCCAATGCAATTTGTAGGACCATTAACCCTGCCACTTGGCTAAGTCAACCCTGAACTTTTACTGGCCCTATCTCCCTCATACGAGTTTGAATTTGAGTGTTGTTCACACTGTTGGAATTAGGGTGATGAGAACTTCGATTTGGTGTTGGTTTGATAACTATCTGACCACTTTGAATTTTGACCCTTTCTGAGTCCTCTGGGACTTTTGCATGTGTCTAAAGCCACCTGAATCAGAGGGACTTGCCAAAAAAATCAAATCCAGGTAAATAAATTTGCAAATCATGCCAAATTTATAAGCAAGTTTGAGTGCCTTGCAAGTCAAAAGAAAATTTGTCTACTAGTCCCTTATAACTAGTTCATAGAGACTTATGTGGTCCCTCAAGAAATAAGACCCTGAGTGGTGAATGGAACTTTATGCTAATAATTTATGATTATAACAGGCTTACGTGGATCACATTTTCAAGCATTAGTTTGAAGAGTTTAAAAGGTTCAAAATTTTCAAATCCATGGTTGTAAACCAAATTGATTACAAATTGAAGTGTTTAAGGTCATATAGCAGTGAAGAGTTTACTCTGACTGATTTTGATCATTTTTGTGAAGAACATGGCATAAGAAGACAATTCAGAATTGCAAATACTCCAAAACAAAATTAGACCAATGCAACAAATGGCTAGAGCTACTTTGGATGAAATAAATATGCCAAATACTTTTTGGGTTGATGTTGTTCATACAACAATCCATATTTTAAACAAATCCCATCTTAGGCCATATAGCAACAAGACTCTCTATAAATTGTGGAATGGAAAACCAGCCTCAATAAAGCACTTGAAATTCTGTGGCTGCAAGTGCTACATTAGGAACAATGACAATTTGGGTAATTCCAATGCAAGAGAAGATGAAGGATGTTTTTAGGATATTCAACTTAGAGTGAAGGCTATAGATGTTATAATAATATATTATGAAAAGTTGTTTACAATATTGATGTGAGAGTGGATTATGAGTTACCTCTCAAAGAAAACAACCAATATTTATTAGTCCACCTAATTAGACTGATAATGAAGATGAAGCAGTGCAACTTGAAGAAAAAAGAGAAGAAGAAGAGGAAAAGTGATCTCACCCAAATACCCCCTCTGGGTACGTTAAAAAACATCATCTTATAAATCTCATTGTTGGTAATAAGGAAACAGGAGTCCAAACTTGAAGAAGATTAATAAATAACTCCATCAATCTCATATTTCTATGTTGTCCATGATTGAGCCAAAATATTTTTCTCAAGAAAGATAAGATAAGCTTTGGATAAAAGCCATGCATGAAAAGTTAGATCAGATTGAGAAAAATCAAACTCAGCAATTAGTTCCAAGACCATTAACCAAAATTGTTATTGGCACAAAGTGGTTCTTTACAAACAAATTAAATGAGGATGGACAAGTTGTGAGAGAAAAATGCTAGATTAGTATGTAAAGGTTATGCTGAAGTTGAAGGAATGGATTTTGATGAAATTTTTCTCCTATAGCAAGTTTAGAAGAAATTAGAATTTTTCTATCATTTTCTTCACAATAATTTCAAAGTTTATCATATGGATGTAAAATAATCATTCTTGAATGTTGAACTTGACTAAGAGGTTTATATAGAACATCCTAAATTTTTTCAGTTGTCAGAAAATATTGAGGTAGTGTGTAACCTAAAAAGCATCATATGGACTATAACAAGCAAAAATTAGGCGAACAACTATAGCATCCAAGCTTCAAAAGGGGGACATATGACAGTAATTTGTATATCAAATATGAAAATGAAAATATTTTAGCTATTGTTGTTTATGTTGATGACATCCTTTTTGGTAGTGATGGACATTTACTTGGCCAAAAGTTTGCAACTAATATGCTTGATGAATTTCAGATTTTTATGCTTGCGGAACTCTCATGTTTCCTTGGATTATAGATTACTTAATCAAAAAAAGGTATATTAATTTCTCAAGGAAAATAGCTCAAAGAAATTTTGAATAAGTTTTGGATGGAAGAATGTTCACTCGTCAGTACTCATATGGTCACTTGATGAAAACTAATCAAATATGATGAGTCACCAGAGTTAAATGAAACAATGTAAAAATAAAAAATTGGTAGCTTTTTGTACCTAATAACATTAAGGCCAAAAATTATGAAAGTTATTGGTGTAGTTTCAAGGTATCAATCAATCCCCAAGAAAAGGAATCTCTTAATTCAAAGAGGAATTTTAATTATTTAAGAGCCACAATGGACTATTGGATATGGTATCCGAAGGGGAAAAGATTCTTTTACTACATAGACAAATGTTGATTGGCTTGGAAATCTAGATGATAGTAAAAACACAAATGGTGGTGCTTTCTTCCTAGGGAAGTGTTTGGTGGCTTGGCTAAGAAAAAAGTATACATCTATATCAATTTCTACTGTTAATTTCAAGTACATAGTAGCTACAACATGTTGTACTCGTATTTTTTGGATGAAGCAAAAGTTACAAGACATAAATGTAACTTATGATAAACCCATTCCCATTATATGTGATAACACATTTATTGCTATTAGTATATCCAAGAACTATATTCTTCACTCAAAGACCAAGCATATTCCCATAAAGAATCACTTTCATATAGAATGGGTGGATAATTAGATTGCAAAGTCGAAGTATATATCCATACACGAGCAAGTTGTTGGTAATTTCACGAGACCTCTTGCCTAAGAGCCTTTTGAGTACTTAAGGAAAAATTTGAGAGTGATGTCTCACTCATCTCTTTTCTAGTGTTCTTATTAGCAAATATGCTAGTTTTCTAAATATTTCTTGAGCGTGTCTATATGGTTGGAAAGAAGAAAATAGACCAAGTTTTAAGATCAACATGAGAAATACAAGTTTAGGGGGAGTACAATGCATTATGAGATGGAAAGTTTGATGTTTCCTAAGCCTCCCTTTGTTTTTGTTCAATTGGTATCTCTTGATTTATGTGGAAACAACTTCAAATCAACAACTTGTTATATCCAGAGTTATACCTCAAGCTTTTTAGAGGGAGAATAATCAGACGGGGAGTAACTAAATCCATTTTCCATTGATGTTAAAGTGAGAGAGTGATCAACCATTCACTCTTCAGAAGTAGCGGGTGAGAGTGAGAAGACAATGGTATATAGTGGAAAATTATTCAACCTAACAGGGGGAAGTGTTGCAAGGTGGTGGTGTTCCCATCAATGACTAGAAATGTGAGGAGGTGTTTCCCTCAATGTCAAAGGGGGATAGTGTTGAGTATGTTGGCATTTTTTGGTAGTAGTGATCATTGATGTCAAGTATATTCATTGATTTCATGTGATGTCAAGTTCAGGGGAAGCTTGTTGAGTTTCCATGCATGAAGCTGATGTTGTTATTGATGTCTTGGTTGTTTATGTTAAGTTGATGATGACTAGGTTGTTTATTGAGTAGCCTATATTTGAATGAATGTTTTCTTAAGGTAACTTGCTCAAAATCACATGAAAAGTTTTTGGTTGGATAGTCATCTCAAAGAGCCTTCCAAATATATATGGAACTTAGCCTAAATCACAAGGGATTAGGAGAAATTAGGCTTTGATGTTTATAATGACTCCACGGTTCATGGTTCCAACAAACATTTGGCTATCTAGGGTTGGAGTAGGATGGATGATAGTTGACATGTCAAATCAATAGATAATAAGATCCCTGATTACATAATGCCCAACACTAGGTGGATCCCAAATTACATGGCAAGATGACTTGGCAGAGATAGGTGGTAGATAAATCAAGATAAATCAAAATTTGAAAAAAAATATTGTGTATCCATAGTAAATGTGAATATTCAAATATTTTATATATAACCCACATTGAGATATTATTTTGTTAATATTAAAATATATATATATTTTTTTCCTATTAAAAATATGAAAAAAACTATACTATTTTTTTTAATTTCAATTATTTCCTATCTTTTTTATAAATATAAATTATCAAAAATAAATTATAAAATATTAATCTTCTTCAAATATTACTTTACAATTCTATATCAACTAGAAAGAAATTACACATTCTCTCCTATAAAAATATAAAAAAAACTTATTTTTAAATAATAAAAAATAAATGGATATATAAAACAAAAAATAAATTGATTATACGACCGGATAAAAACACAAAAACGCCCATAACTTAATATATTGTTTAAAGCGTATAATACAATGTCTGAATTTTGAAAATCTGTGATGACACTTCAAAATCTTGGTTTGTCCGTAAACACATGCCAGCAATTCACATACTAATCGAAATCATTGACGTCGCTCTTAGGGAAGGTTATCATTTCCCTGCCTTTTTTTCAAACCAAAAGGAAGTAGAGTCTTCTTCCGATTAAATGAAGACTAAACCCCACACAAACGTTGTGGTCATGTAATCAATTAACCACAGACGTTATGGTCATGAAAGGAATTTCCCTGTAATCAATCAACCACAGACGTTATGGTCATGAAATGAATTTCCACACCTATAACATCTTACCAATTTTCTCCAGACTCGTGGTTTTTAAGTAAATACTGTAGTCTTGAATATGAAATAATAATATTGGTAAAATTTATTATAATTTAGTTGTTTAATTAGTAAGAGGATAATTATATGTAGCTATTATTAGTGAATGTAAGCCGGTTCAATATCTTTATTGAAAGAAAACTATGGCTATTGGAATAACTGGTTGGTGGTTGGGATCTTAAATCATTAACCTGTTTCTTTGAATCCAAAAAGACACTTACCATCTCAACAAATTTAGCTACAACAATCAACCAGAGACACAGACGTTAGGTTTGTTTATATGAAAATTTTACTTAATTTCTTTGTTGTGTAAGATCTAATTTTTAATTAAGATTATGGATATATCCCAAATATGGGAGAAGAAAAACCTAAAGTTTATTGGTGTTAAGATAGAGGGATTGGAGTGTGTGAGCAAGATAAATTGCTACCATATGTCTAGATGCTTTTTACTTCCTTACAGAAAACAAAGCATTGTAGATTCATTTCTGGATGCCATCGTTGGATCCAACTCTACACATTTTATTTTTGAAGGTATTTTGCAAAGGAAATGATAATGTTAGGTGGTTGGGTGGGTGACCAAATGCTCTCGCTATAAGAATGGTGAGAAGACAATATTTTTACCTGGAGATATAAGATAGAAGAAGGGTCAACTAATATTGGAAGTTGTGCTCAAGGACTTTTGCGGTTGTCATCCTCAAGATAATTATCACGTTTTCCTATTAATAATTATATTAATCCCATCAATTATAGCAAATTCCATAAGGTGTCATTGATAATCCCTACCTAGTTTGTTGTCTCAATATTGGTTCTAATTCTTGTGATAATTTTCATTTGGTTTTTCCTTTAACATTACTTCCATTATAATTATTCCATTATTTTAAGTTTCAACTAACTTGTGTGATACCTTATTCAAGCATAGGCTTTTCCATATTCCTACAAATAGTGGTGAAAAGTGAATTCTTTTGTCTCTCTAACAATCCATTCCACCCCCTTGTACTATCTTGTCCTATGGAAGGCATTCATATTAATTTGACCTAATCTCAAATGTTTGTTATGAAGAAGGGGTTACAAAAATTCTCTTTTATCCAACATTAGAAAAACTCAAAACAAATGGCATCATTGCAATCAATTTGTCGAGATATTTCCAGTGATATAAATGTTATCTCAATCCATCTCCTGGATTGAAAGTTATTCCCTTTTAATTTTGACCAATTATATAAAGCCACATCAACATTGAGTTTGCATGTGGCATCTGCATGCCTCTTACCTAGCTCACGTGGAACCATCATATCAACATAATACATGGTTCACGTCATAATATTGTTGCCACATGGCATCCATGTGTAGTCCACATGGAATCACCACATCATCATAATGTGGGTCCACATAATAATGGTATTGCCACACACCATCCTTGTTGGCATTGCCAGATACTCATGGCACTTGCCACATCAACTCAGGCATTGGGCCTTACCAGGGTTTTCCCCTTTGTGTTTTGCAACCTTTTCATGTTTTATCTACAATCAACATATCCAATGTTACAATGTTTTATTAACTCATGTCATCCCTAAACCTAGGATCTACGAATCAATCCCTCTTGCAATGTATTTGCAATAGGAACCAATGAATGATATATGGGTCATCACAAATTTGGCCCCTCACAAAGGTTTGTGCTCTCATCCACATCCAAATACCAGATACATATATGTTTGACTTATTCACAAAGGTTTCTGACCCTAGATACAAATGGCATGTGGAAAGGATATTCAAACCAATGACATACCTGGACTCACCACAAATCTGGTCCCTCATAAATACAATGTAGGACCCACTGGATGATATCCAACTCATGATAAATTTGGCCCCTTACAAAATTCTATGCCCTCCTCCATTGTTAGGGTGCAACCCTAACCACTTTATTTGTGTAATAAACCTAATGGGGTTGAGTCATAGTCATAGTTAGTTAAAGAGTCAATAAGCCCGTATTAATAATTATAAGTGGTTGACCCACATTTAAGAAAGGGACCACAGTTAGTTGCAAACGGGCCATAATTAATAAATAAAGTGGTTAACCCATGTTATGCAAAGGACCACTAGTTGTTAGGTTGTTGAAGGTCATTTAGTTATAAATAGTTGTAGTTATAAGGGAAAGATCATCGAGTCTTATTTTGTAATCAAGCACTGCTCTGCTAGAGGTTGCCCCCTCGAAGAGGCAAGTGAACATTGCATTCATCTCTGAATAATAAAATACTTAATTTTTTTCTCATTGTATTTTGTGTTCTGGGCGCATATTTGGTATTCTGGAATTTCTCGCAGGTCAAGAGCATAATAAGTGATATCAGAGCACTTTCTAGGGTTGGTGGTACCTCCATTTTTGCAGAATGTTTTTCTTAGGCTACAGATGTGCTCCGACATCTTTAAACCACGGGATTTGTCATTGAGCACATAAACCTACAGATTTGGGGATCCATGCATGTAGGAAATACAAGAGGTGGCCATGCTTGTTGGACTCCCTTGTAACCCTTGTGGGTACCCCTTTGAGTAGTAGCGCATTAGACAGAACTGCGCATGGACTACACTTCCACGTACCCTTTGGGTATATCGGAAGCCCCCTAAGATAACTTAAAACCTCGGCTTAAATAATCCATCGGCCATCTTTCTGCTACTATACTCTAAGAACAACACTCGGGGAGATTACTCGCGTGTATGATAGGGTAGTCGGATAGTATGGCTAACGGTAAGGTTGATCCTCCTTGGTTAGTGCCCTAAAAGATTAGGTCGAGTACTATTGTGGGGCCCTTATGTATATTGCAATCTATAGCACCTGACACTCCTTTGTGACCATAGTTCCCTCTGCTCTCTGAAGATGCCCATTATCTTATCTTCTAGATCAGATCCAACAGTTGGGATTCTACTGCCGCGGTATAATTCAGATCTAGTAGTTGGGTTTCTGTCACAACCGCACCAATCAAATCCAACAGTTGGAGTTCTGACGCCGCTGTGTACATCACATTCGACAGTGTGGGTTTCATAGCCAGATTTGACTCTCTGCATAGTAAGGCTTACTGCTACTATAGTTAGGGCCCGATTTTCATAGGACACTTACAAGAGTCTTAGCCCATAAGATTTAGGATGATGAACTGATCGCAATGTTACCATTCACTTATCAGCTTCAATTTTCTAGCGATCTCAAAAATTTTCGAAGTGACGTCAAGTGACTGAGATTTGTATATGGTAGAACTAGAGCTCAAGTCATGGCCAATGAGAAGATCGAGTGCCTTGAAACAAGGTTTGATAATTTCAAGGAACAACTAGACAAAATTTCAACATTCATTGAACACCTCACTAAGATCATGTCAGGGTTACCATAGTATTGATGAACACCTTGAAGGAGAATCTAGCCATCATATTCACTTCCATAGAAATCATCAACATTCCCACCCTCAGCCACCCAAGCTGGACGTGTAAATTTCATGGCTCTAATCCAGCAGTATGGGTAGCACAAATTGAACAATATTTCATTCTGAATTATATCTGCAATGATCCAACTAAACTACGTGTGGGAGCCCTTTTCTTGGACCAAGAGAGATGGCGATGGTGGCAGTGGAATGTGAAATGTTATCTTGGGAACATAACTTGGTAGGTGTTCTCAAAGGCCCTTTGTGACCGCTTTGACAGAGAATCTAATTTTTTGGGTCGTCTTACTAAGCTTCGACAGACAAGCACAGTAAAAGAATACATTGTAGCCTTTGAGACATTGGCCATCCAAACAGAAGGTCTAAGAGATGAATTCTACTTGGAGTGTTTCATTAGTGGTCTCAAAGAAGTCATCCAAGCACATGTCTGATGCACCACCCACCTGCATGGATAGGCGCTTGCACAAAGGCTGTTGGAGTGGAACTTGCTTTAGCTACCCAGTCTACTCATCCAAATTTCATAGCCAAGGGGTGTGCCAACCAAGCTCAAGGCCCTACCCAAACACTTAAGATTCAAAAGGTGTCTCCTACAAAAATGGTGAAATGACAAAAACAAGGATTGTGCTACTACTAT
Organism: Pinus taeda; assembly: GCA_000404065.3. NCBI lineage: Eukaryota > Viridiplantae > Streptophyta > Pinopsida > Pinales > Pinaceae > Pinus > Pinus taeda. The sequence continues at coordinate 18,735 of APFE030919932.1, read as the reverse complement.
GATGACAGATACTCCCCGAGGCATAAATGCAAGGAACCCAAATTATTTCAAATTGATGTTATTGATCACAGCTCATCTGAGGAAGCCCCACCCCTTGGGGGGGTAGAGGACGAAGTGAGGAAACCCAACATGAAAATGATCTCACAGCTACACCACATGAACTAGTTATCTCGCTACATCCTTTAGCAGGCATTTATGCACCCCAAACTCTCAAAATGAGAGGCTTTCTTAAACATCGCCCCGTATTGGTATTTATTGATAGTGGCAGCACTCTAATTTTATCCATAAGTGAGTCGCTGAAGTTGTTCATTGTTTTGTAAGGGAAATCTCTAATTTCCATGTCCTTATTTCTAATGGGGGGATAATGAAATGTGAAGGCCATTGCGAAAATATTAATATGGGAGACTACCACCTAAAGGCCCACATGTTTGTGATTAATATGGGTGGTTGTGGCATTGTTTGGGGTGTCGAATTTCTTCCCACACTAGGCATAATCACAATGGATTTCCAGGAGTTATATATGACCTTTAAGCAGAATGACCATATTCATACACTACGTGGACTCCAGGCAGGTGCACCTACTATCATCATCTCGCATTGAATGAAAAAGTTGTTGAAAAATGACCATCATCGATTCATCGCCCAGTTTAATGCCATCCAACCCATAGAATCCACTACTTTTCATATTGATCCTGAGATGCAACAGGTCTTAGACCGCCACCAGCAGGTATTTGACAAACCTAAAGAGCTTCCACCCTCTAGAGGTCAACATGATCATAGCATCCCTTTGGTCCTGGGGGCCCAACTGCCTAATGTGCACTCATATCGATATCCTTTCACCCAAAAGAATGAAATTGAAAAAATAATCAAGGAACTCCTTGAAGCAGGGGTAATTCATCCTCGCATCAGTCCGTATTCATCACGAGTGGTCATGGTGCTAAAGAAATATGGAGAATGGCACATGTGTCCGGACTTTCTGGCCCTCAACAAGCTCACTGTCAAAGACAAATTCCCTATTCCGGTTGTTGATGATCTTCTTGATGAACTACATGGTATTCAATTATTTACCAATCTAGATCTTCACTCTGGCTATCACCAAATACACATGAAAGAAGAAGGCATTCCCAAGGCTGCTTTCCAAACTCATGAAGGCAATTATGAATCCTTGGTCATGCCATTTGTTTTTTTTAATGCTCCATCTACTTTTCAAAGCCTCCTGAATCACTTGTTGAAACCATATCTCTGAAAATTTGTCCTCATTTTCTTTGATGACATTCTCATCTACAACCTAAACTAGGAAAACCATCTTCAGCATGTAGACCTGATCTTGCAACTGCTCTGGAATCACAAATTATTTGTCAAGCTATCGAAGTGCTCTTTTGGTGTGGAAGAAGTCGAGTATTTGGGCACATTGTGGGTCGTGAAGGTGTTAGGGTTGATCCTAAAAGGATACAGGTAATGCAAGATTGGCCCCAAAAAAAAAACTTGAAGATTCTGAGGGGATTCTTGGGGCTCACTGGCTACTATTGCAAATTTGTTTGCAATTATGGTCGCATTGCTAGACCTCTCACTAACCTTATTAAGAAAAAATCATTCCTCTGGACTAATGCAGCACAACGGGTATTTATGGCTCTCAAACAGACCATGTGTTCCACTTCCGTATTGGCACTACCGAACTTCACAAAATATTTTGTGATTGAATGTGATACTTCAGGTATTGTTATTAGTGATGTCTTAATGCAGGAAGGTTGGCCCTTAGCTTTCACCAGCCAAAAATCGAGTGGGAAACATCTGGTTCAATCTACCTATGAGAAAGAAATGATGTCCAGTTTACATGCAGTAGATACCTAGTGACCATACTTATTGGGGTGACATTTCCAAATCCGCACAGACCATCAAAGCTTCAAATTTTTTTTGGAGCAATGTCTCTCCTCACCACAACAAAATAAATGGCTAACCAAAATGTTGGGATGTGATTATGAGATAATTTATCAGAAAGGGCATGACAATGTAGTAGAAAATGCTTTATCGTTCCAATTTGAAGATGAAATCACCCTGCTATCAATCTCTCTTCCCATACCAGATTGGATTGAAGAAGCCCACAAGGAATGGTTTTCACACCCCTCTCTCTCCCAACGTTTTAATAACTTGAGAGAAGATCCTAATTCCTCAGACGGACTCTTGGAAGGATGGGATTCTTCACTACAAGGATCGAATAGTTATATCCCCGACATCCACCCTCAAAACTCGCATTTTGGTAGAGTTGCACTCATCTCCCATTGCAAGGCATTCAGGCTTTCAAAAGACTTATGCTTGCACTCATCGTTCTTTCTTTTGGACGGGCATGAAAAATGACATTCTTACTTTTGTAGAGTGTGATGTGTATCAATGCCACAAAGGAGAAATCGTCAGGTTACCAGGAACCTTACAACCATTTCCACTCCCTGCCTCTGTCTGGACGGATGTTTCCATGGATTTCATTACTGGTCTCCCACAGTCGAGAAATAAATTAGTCACCATGGTGGTTGTGGACAGACTTTCTAAATATGCTCATTTTTGCGCTCTACCCCACCCATTTACCCCCACTTTCGTGGCTCAAGATTTCATGGACCAGATCTTCAAACTGCATGGCATGCCAACTTCCATTGTGTCTGATCGTGACCTGACTTTCACCAGCAGATTTTGGAAAGAGATTTTCAAGATACAAGGCACCCAACTCCAACTAAGTACTTCATATCATCCCCAAACCGATGTTCAAACTAAAGCAATCAACAAATGTTTGGAGACATACCTAAGATGCTTCACTTTAGGAAAGGAGCATCAATGGGTACAGTGGCTACCTTTAGCTGAATGGTGGTATAATATTAACTACCATGAAGTGACCAAGACGACTCCATACGAAGTAATGTATGGCCAACTTCCACCTTCACTTATTTCTTATATCCCAGGGTGCTCTAAGGTGCAAGCAGTTGATCAACTGCTATAAAATCATGTTGCCATGCTAGCTTGTCTCAAAAATAATCTCCATCAAGCTTTGGACCAAATGAAGCAACATGCAGACCAGTATCGTTCAGAGCGTACATTTCAAGAAGGGGATCAGGTATTCTCGTGGCTACAACCATATAAGAAAACATCACTCAAAGGAAAGGGCTGCAAGAAATTAGCTCCAAAATTCTACGGACCTTATCAAATACTTCAGCACATTGGAGTAGTAGCATACAAGATGGCCTTGCCACAAAATTCAAAAATCCATCTAGTCTTCCATGTATCATGCCTCAAGAAAGTGGTGGGGAATAATTGCATAATTCAAATGATTCTACCTAAATTGGATGAGGAAGGTTCACTCTGGCTCCAACCAGAATGGGTCCTCAACACTTGTGAAAAACATCTGCATAGTCACACGATTAAGTAACTCTTCTCTAGGGTAGGGTTCATATCTACAAGAATCTTGCAAAAAGAGTTGGTTATAAAAATGTGCTCGGTAAGTGTTTCATGTGATTACTCGATGCTTGAAAGAAGAAGTTTGGCATGCTTCGGTATGGATAAATATCAAGACTCTCACACAATATTGGATGGCATAAATATAATGATATTGATCAACATCAAGCATAGTCTCCAGACAAAAGAAATGGAGTTAATAATGACAAATCCAAGGAAGATATTGAATATTGTTAATCAAGTTCAATCCATGGGAACCTTAATTAAAAGTGTATGCATGGAGAAGGATTATTGTACAATATGGAGATGGATCATGCAATAGGATCTTGATATCAAAGGATTCAAGTAAGAAAATACTTTGATGAAAGGGCCATCATAATAATCTAAATATAATTTGATATTTATTGGTATTTCTTATCTGGTTAACATATTATTTTTCTACCTGGAAGGATATTCCAAAACTTCATACAACCCATTGAGGCAAGTTCAACGATTGGTGTTGAACTTGATTTAAAGGACATGTGAATTGAGTGAATGATTTTAACAATACTTGAAGGATTATGTCATCAAGATGTTTACACCATAATCTTGGAATTCAAAGGTAGCAGTATAATAGGATGATCTGATGTTCATGAAGATCACTTTCATGTTTAAAAGGAGTTGTGATTGACTCTATTTTTCATTGATGATAACTAGAGGAAAGTGATATGGAAGGTTGATGGCCTGAACCCTGACATAAGAATAAAGGAAGAGGATGGATCCATAATATAAAGAAATAAATAAGCTCGATATGTTGAGATGCAAAATGAAGGATGACCCATGAAGCTACTACTTGAAGATCTCCATGAATAACTTTTAGTTTACACACTTATGAAGACAAGTTAGAGAGCCTATGGTTATGAATTCCTAATTGAAAGGAAGTGTAAGAATCTCTTCTATGATTTATGGGTATTAATAAGTATCCCTATATGTTGAAAAAGGAGCAAGGATCTATTCCATGATTAAGATGGAATGGGGATATCCTCCCTCATTGAGAGAGAGTGATGTCAAACAACATATTATATTCTTCACGTGTCATGCACTAGGCCACGACTAAAAAACATATCTATAAGTGAAGGCCATGGAGGGAGAATGGAGAATGGAGGATTGGACAAGCATCTAAGATTTATACTACTTGAGGACAAAGAATCCAATATAGGAAGTATTATTGTTGGTTGACACTTTGAGGATTGGAAAGGTATCCAAGACAAGAGTGGTCGAAGTGGATTGATATTATTTGAGGATTAGGAATCCAAAATAAGAATAGTCCAAAAAGGACATACCTAGTGAACATCTAGATGGGGTATGTACCTTGAAGAGGTAGTGTGGTATTTCACGTAAAGCCTCCCAACATTATGCTCTGATATGAGAAGAGATTTCAAGTTAAGGCCCTACTATGTTGACAATGTTGGTCATGATGTTGATTCTTAAAAAATGGCTTACCAATCCGACTCTTCTTATGAGAACTCTTCAATTCAAGAATAGCCTTATATCAGCTCTATAATTATGAATACCACCTTAGTTAAGAGGGAGTGTTGGAAAATGTAACTAGTTTTGTGTAGAAATAACTAGAAATTTGTAGTTCCTAATGAATTATGATTGAAAACAATAGACACAAATTTCTTCTACTCGATTTGTGAAAGGGAAAAAAAATACAAAAAATACACATGAAATCATTCAATCACAATTAACATATTTTTTTTACTGTGAAAAACCCCTCCTCTATTTGTATTATATCAAATTATAAAAATGATCTATTATAATGAAAACTTCAATCCTTGAAGCTCAACCTGCACTGTAACACTAATCTCTCCTTCCTAAGTTTTCTTTGCCCAATACTTAGGAAAATCAGGAATCCTCCTTCCTCATATTACCTTACATAGTTCCAGCCCCTAATTAATAGGAAGAGCTCCTATTTTCTTGTGCAATCCCAAGAGAATTTCTCACTTGCTACATGCAAATTCAGTACACTCAATATTATACAATCATAAATACAATTATGCCTTTTCCCTCCACTCAACTAGGCAATTCGAATTGCATGCATGACTAGGGCCATTTTTAGAAAAATGACTAGTTAACTAAGATATCAATGAGTTAACAACAATTAAAAATACTCAACTAAACTCATATTGACTTTGTTCATGACTAGAGCTCAGATAATTGAGTTTCACTAACTATAACTCCACTAGATTTCTAGATCTTAGCAATCAACTCATGCACAACTCTACTCCTTGCCAACAAACTTGAATTGACTGACATAACTTAGTAACTTGGCCATGTCACTCCTACCAACTACAACTCAAGTCATCCCACTGATGTGGAAATTCAAATTTCTCCATTTGACTAAGGCATAAGTCAAATGAAGGCTTTTCTTACTACAATTTAACATTTATGTCTTCATAATCATCATTGTACTGATGCCATTATGTATATATTATGTAAAAAGAAATAAAAAGAAGAAAACAAAATATTATTTTTCAAGCATGGGTTTCATGCTCAAGTTGATTTGTCTTCTTGGTCAAGCATGTTCTTCATGCTTCTATGGTTTTTCAAGTCAAAAGAAAACTTGTTGAGGCAAAATCCCATTTGGGCTTCCTAAAAGAAAGAAGAAAAAGGATTTTGTTTGTATTAAAAGGAATAAATTCATCCCCAAGACCATGTCATCCCTCCAAGATGATTAGGTTGGACTGCCCAAAGGACATGACCTTTTGGTCACATGAATCGTTATAAATAGCCCAACATGCTCCGCCACTTGTAGCACAAGTTTTTCGTGGATCACATATAATAGACATGCAAAGTTGTAGGGAAGAGGATGTGAAGTCTCCATGAAAATACGTGTACCTTCCTGAAGCTAATCTTTGTAATATGATGTGAATTTCAAGAAAAGAGGAGACTATGGTCCTGTAATAAGAATTATGGCAGCTCTTGGACAAACTGGAGGGAAAACCTAGTGCTTGTAGGGGATAATGGTTTTAGTCTTGGGGTCTTGGATTTATCATTTGAATTGGTTCTATAAGAATATAAAATATTCTTTCTGGGTTTTCCCCTTTGGAAGGGTTTTTCCCTGGCTTAGAGCCTACATTTTGTGTCCATTGTCTTCCTTGATCTTCATGTTTTAGGCTCTCAATAATTGTCTGATGAAAATAAACTAAAAAGAACAAGAAAAAGATAATATAAGGTCACAAGAAATTATTAAGGATAAGGAGAATTGAATGAATAGTTCCTTACTAGATTCTCCAACATGTGGAAGAAAGAAATAAAGTAATGGAGGTTGTATCTAATGAAAAAATTGCAAAATCATCGACACAACAACTAATTATTTCAATTAATAACAACTCATAAAAAATTTGTTTTCACTTATATATTTTGGCTTATTAAGCTACTTATATAGTTTGGACTCATATATGGTTTTAGTGGAAGTTTTGTGATGGTTTTGGTGATCAACCCTCATGGACATTTTCTATGCACTTTTTTTATGGACATATTACATATATATCTTTTGCAATTATTGAATGAGAGCCAATTTCATAATTGACCATTATATGATGCATGGCTATGTGGAGAGCATATGGGATTATCATGCATGTTTTGAATTTTCTTTATGAAATATGATGGTATGATATGATGACATATGGACATGGGTCCTCCCTCTAACTTGAGTCATTGAATGTTTCCTATTTATTAGGAGTCCAACATTAAAATTGTTTTCCTTCTTACAAATCCAAGTTATTTTTCTAACCCGGAGTTAAAGTAAAATAAAACAGTTTTGTAGCCATCTCAAATGAAGCTTGACTACAAATACTTGCTGAAAGAAAAAAAATGAGAGCAAACTTTACACAGAGTATGGTATGATCTAGTTTGATTACTTCAGTTTTGGGATAATTTGTTCTGTTATTTCAAGTATTTGGATCTCATAAAACTCTTGTTACAAGGCTTCTTTTAAATAGTAGTGATGAATGGAGGTCTAAAATTCTCACTTGTTGAGTAAGGTATTTTTTACTTTGATCATTCATGATATTACAACTGTTGTATATTTTTCATATTGATAATTGACATTGTGTGCAGTAGTATAACAATGTCCAGAAGGTCTCACTAAGCTAGCTACAGCAAGGTCAATGTTTATTTATTTTTCTTTGTTACTTGCATTTGACTTATAAGGTTCATAAACATTACCATTTGTAAAGGAGGCTCTTGTCACAGATTATTTTAATTTGGCTAGTTTTAGTTTATTATATTTGAAAAATATTTTCAAATACACTCAATGAAGGATATATTTCTTTTATTTCCATCTCGTGTCATATTTCTATTGCTCATTTTCTTTACTTTCTTAATTGTAGTATTTTTTATTATTATATATGGTATCTATTATGTTGATAAATTTATATTTTAAACATAAAGAATGATTTTTTTGTTGAAGTTTATTCTCCATGAGTGTGATTACATGTTTTGACTATTTTTCATCTGTTATGTGTTTGATATTTGCAATTTACCATTTATCAATCAATTTAATTTTGTTTTGTTGTGTGTGTATGAGTGTATTTTTGTAAGATTTGTGACATATATTTGTGACTAACATAGATAAACTGATAGGACAACCAGATTGATGTTAGTTGTATTCAAATGTTGGGTAGTTACTTCAAACTTGTAACATATTTCAATAAGGCTATAAATTTCAAGTAACTTTCCCATCTTTCTTGGTTTGTCCCACCAAGGAATGGAAAAATGTTGAGTGAATAAAATTTCTATTTTGTCCATAAAAAGAGGCATATTCTAGTTGCTAGTGGGGAATTTTTGTATATATGTGAGTTTCTTGAAGGAAACCTACATATGTACACCAACTTCTAGAATAGAAGTAATGTATATATGGAAAACATGTGTTTTGGAAGCGTTTTAAGGAAAATTGAAGTCCGCAACTACAACACAACTACAAGAGATTTAATTAGTAGGGCCAATGAATGCATCTTAAGCATAGGTATGGAAAAAAATCTTATAACAATTATGTTATACACTAGCTACTCCCTAACAAAAAAATAGAATGTTGAGGGAATTTTGCCATTGATGAATGTTTGTTAGAGTAATACACACACCTCCCTGTGAATGTGTTATATCTATTTGGAAATTTGGATTTCCAATAGTTCTTAGAAAATTTCCTTTGGGGATTTCTATTTTTCCCATAATATCCATCATAGTATTTGGTACTTCAAGGGATTCTTTTGTGCAAGGAAAACCCACACTTACGAGATGACTAAGATAATTGATCTCATTATATTCTATATTCATCATAATTTTCCTCCTCAATAGACTCCCATAGATGAATTTTATTACTCAGTTCAAGAAAAGCACTACCCACATGTACAATGTCCCTACACTCTAGTCTCAACTGGGTCTTCCTCTAAACTGACATGCATGAATTATTTGTGAGTGAATCTTCAGTTAACTAGTGTGATATTGGTTGATGCACTCATGCAATAATTCACTACTAGATCTCTACTAATTCCTCCAATAGTTAGAACTAGTTTAATTGATTGTAACTTAGTTAAACTGGGTTATCTAATTGCAACTCCAATAAACTCAATCTAGACCCCTAAAATTTAACGATCACACTTACATGACTCCAAATAAACTCCCAACTACAATTTCCTAAGCTAACTAAGTCAACTTAACTTAGTTAACTATTACAAGTTGCTATGAGAATAGAATTACAATTTAATTCTCAATTTAATTCCAGGAAAAATTAAATTAGAATTTCTAGATGTTATTTTTAATATTTCTTGTTGCTATTCTCAACACTCCCTCTCAACAAGAAAGGAATTCAACTTTATCCTGATCCTGAACCTTTGGAATGTTCTGCATGCAACACTTATGTCTAATTTTGTTGCTACAACAACTCCTGAAACTGAAAAAAATAAATAAATAATCCAACCTGCATCAATATGATGCATTTCTCATCAAAGTCTCTAACTGCTACTATCTCTACCTTTGTCGACTAAAAAATCTGCACTTCTGCTGACTCTTCATTTCTAAAAAGTTGTCAACTCTACTCTACACTCTCTTGTATATGAATGGTCTAGCCTGTTAGTGTCGGTATCTTCATCCCTCGGTCAGAGATCAAATTCTCTTGTTGCATTGCATGTTAGGTGTCCTGCTCAGTCAGCTGCAATCCATTAGGAGCATGGATCATTTGATGCTAGTGGCTTGTTTTACATTTTTGCTCATGTCCTTTACTTGCTGGCCCATTTCCATTCTTTAAGATCATCTGCAGTCACCTTTTGTCTTTAAATTTGCAAGAGTCATTTCTAGGGTTTCACTTTCATTAGGTCTAGGGTTTCATCAACAAGGTGTTCAAAATATCCAATAACAGTTAGCAGGCACATGAGGAGGTTGAAATAAAGTTCCAGTACTAATAAATTCATAATCACTTGCTTAGAAATGTATTTTTCCTCAAAACTTTGTTTTGAGGAAAAACATAGTATTTCAGGTTTTATTGTATAAATTCATGTAATTTCATTTCCTTCATATGTAAATTAGTTCAATGGAAACCCTGGTCACTTTCCTTAGCCTCAATAGCTCCAATCCCCTACAAAGCACACAAAAGCAAGTCCTTTAGTTCATTAAATAGCTCAAATATAGTGAAAAGCTCAAAAAAAAAAAAAAGAGTTAAAAAATAAAGTCATATTCCAAACATTGTAAAAGTGGGTTTTTATGAAACAAAAATTAAAGGCTCTTGGGTATAAATTATTTTTCTCAATTGAAAGGCTCATTTGCATTCAAAAGACAAAGTGTGAGCAAAGCAAGGCCGTCTGTGAGCAAATAAGAAAAATTGGAGAAAACTGTGCAAAATCAGAGGTGCGGCGCACTGGGTGAGTGGCATGGCACACATAAGCAACGCGACGCATAGGGCCACGATTTCCAGTGTAAAGTTGAATGGGCGTGACGCACACAAAGGGCATGGCACATTGGGTTTCAGGCGCAGCGCATAGAGCTACCAATCCCGTTTCACTTCAACAACTCCCTCAAAATTCCAAAAACACCCAAAATGCTCAAATATTTCATTGTGCAAGTAAGTCACGATCTCTTCATTGTTATTGAAGGAGTTTTTCCTTAAGGTTTATGGTGGTTATGTGAAGAAAATCAAACCCTACCTTCTTGCCATTTCCTAAGAAACTGTTGTCTAGGGTTTGCATTGGTTGTTTTGGCTGCCAAGTTCATTCTGCCATTTTCACTCCTTCACTCATTTTCTCACCTTATTCCCCCATTCCCTAATTCTGATATTCCCAAAAATCATCTACCCCTTAGCCCCCAAATCCCATTTTCCTAAATCCTAAACATAAATTCCCAAACCCTAGTGCTATACCCAAGACTCCCAAACCACTCCCTAATCCCCTGTTTCCCTAAATAAACCTTATTCTAACAGTCCCAAAATCCTTAGTTTTTCCTCCCTCCACAGTCCCTCACATATTTTTTCCTTGGTGGCAGAAAATCAAGAAACGCCATAAATTTCCTATTCCTCATCAAGACAGCTCACCCACTAGCAGAGATGGAGTCTGATCCTTCATATGCTCGTGAAGAAGAGACACACAATGATTATCCTACAGAGGTACATGTACCAAGGAGGCCTTATAGAGGTGGCAAACATATTCGAGAAGAACCTACTACCCTTGTTGAGCTACAGGACTGCCCTCTCGCCATGACATGTTTCCAGCACCAATCCTGCTATGAGTTCTATGAGATGGTTGATAGAGTCCAGTTTCACCATGACTTGGCCTGTTTGTTTGTGCTTCATTTACATGATGGTCAAGCTACTCTAGCTAGTGTAACATTCACTTTAACACCAGAATCTATTTCTCTAGCAACTGGTATTCCTAACATTGGAGAATAATGGAACAAAAGGCAACAAATTGACAGGAAACATTATGAACCATACATCAAGCCCGGTTATTTGAGACAACTCAGCAGAGTTTTTCCTTTTCGGTACTTGAAAGATTCCTATGCTCCTTTGATGAAACTGATAATGAAATATTTCAGCTGTGAGGGCAAGTTTTCTCGTTCATATGCCTATCATATCAGGTTGCTGATGCATTTTACCAAGGTGAGGATGATGAATATCCCCTACTTCATGTGCTGAAATATTGAGAAGATGACCACCCTAATACAACAAAAGACTCCTCAGAAGTAGTTTAACAGTATATATCATTTTGCTCTCATTAAGATTGTGGTCATCCATCAGCTTGGTTTGCAGGGCATCTCATGGAAGGATTTCATTTCTCGTGAGTTCTTCACAGCTTCTCAGGGACCTCTAGATGCTTTGCATGAGACAGGTGAACCTTCATATCAACATGAGGGTCATGAAACATAAGCCGCTAGTATACCGGTGTTTGTCACCTATCAGAAGGGCACTAGATGGTTGTTCGCAACAGCAAAGCAAGTATTATCTCCACCCAGCGTGGAAGGGGTCTCACTTCCTTCATCAACACAGCAGGTTCAAGACAAAGGCAAGAGGCCATTACAGGATGAGGGACCATCAGGTGAGCAAGAGACTGAGTTCATTCTCATTGAGGATGATGACACTGATTTGAGCCCACAAAGCTCAAAGCTCAAAGAGGTTATCCAAGAGCAACAGGCGGACATTAATGCTTTATCCCTCAACTTAGAAAAAGATAAATGGATAATCAAATACTTGGATCAGAGGAACAAACAGTTAGAGGATCAACAAGCTATGATGGAATTACAAATAATTAAAGAAAACCGGCAAGAAATCAAGAGGGCACAAGGCAAGTTGACACCCATTGAACAAAAGGACGAGGACCGGGAATATGTGTTGGAGAAAGTGAATATTTATTTGGAGAAGGCCAATAGGGAGAAAACAATGTTGAGGTGCATGGCCTACCATTACATGGTGAGGAATATGAGTTGCAAGGCAAGAATCAGAAGCTTGAAAGCAAAGTTGAAGAGGGCATCGAGGAGGCGAAAGGAGAAAATTAGACTTTAGATATTGGCTATGGCTTCCTTGGCCCAACACAGCTCTTGATGGAGAAGACTCAGCCCAAATTTCCAAAGAAATTGGGCACTTTTGCATTTTTGGAAATTTTGGCACAAAAAACAGAGTTTTCTGCCCTATGCGCTGCGCCACCTGGCGCTCGCTTTTTATGGGAGCCTCCAAATGAAAAAAACTCAACATTTCTAGATTTGGTATGGAAAAATATGCTTGCCTACCAATGGCCAAGAAATTTTGACAGGTTTGGAGCCCCCAAAAAGGTCAAAAACACTCAAAAAATGACCTCACTGCCCCTATTTTGACACAAAGGAAGCAGTGTTGGGAGAACTAAATGTTGGAGGGTCAAATGGAGGCCAAATTCAAAAATTCCACTTGGGTTGGAAAGTAGACAGGCAAACCATTCCAACAAGGACACTTGGAGAAAATTTGGACATCTGGAAGGCCTCCAAAAGGGGCTCCAAATAGGCTCTACACATAGAGAAATCAGGCACGACGCATAGAGGAAATTTGGCCCAATTTGACCAAGAATGCTCTGTTTTTCTGCCTAGTTTTGACAGTTTGATTTTTTCTCTTTCTTAATGCCAAAATTGTGATGTAACTTAATGTACATTGATGAATCATGATGTAAATATGTCAAATTTTCACTTATGGAGGTAGATTCATCTATCAAAAAGTTGTTTGAAACTGAATGAATCAGTTCCCTAATTTCTAGAGGCAAGTTGTTCCACTGCCTAATTTCTAGTTCTTAGTTTAGAATTAGTTGGAACAAACCCTAAACTTGTGATCTCAACACCCTAGAGGCTAGGATGAGTTATGGTTTGTCTATATCTTGTGATCTTTCAGTCATTAGCATGGCTGGAGTTTTGAGAAAGCCCTGAGCTTCATTGTACACTCATATCAGCATTTTGGTTAAGGAATTGAGACCAGGGTTTGCAGCACTCTTTGGAATTCATGTGGCAATTTGTCTTGGTATAGTGCTTTCTTCTATAATTGTGAATTTATTTATGTGTTATGTATGCCATTGTCTATCTTGTTTCTTCTTAACTAAATCAAACAAGAGTGAAGGTACAATCCATTGAAATTGCAGTGCTCTACCTAGGGTTTGCTTTAGCTTTTGATGTTTTTAGTTGTTTAAAGAGGATCCATGAGTTTTCTTACCCTCTTCAGCTCCTCACCTGTCTAATCTATCCATCTCATTCGATTTGAATTGCCAAAACCAGTTGCCTACCTTGCCCCATTGAGATCTCTGCAAGACTAAGCCTCATTCCCTGCACCCAAGATCTGTCTTTCCATTTGGGCCAATAAAAACATCATTTTATTCAACCAAAATCTTTGTACACATACCTAGCCTAAAATTAGTCAGCATACTAGTCATCTCAAGCCCTTATTGATCATATTTTGCTGAGATTGACCAGGAGAGAGCCCTCTCCCAACCTGGTAGGGCTAGCTACCAGGTTAAGCGTGGTTTGATGTTATCCTAGATCCTACCTTTCTCAGTCTGAGGTAGATTTAGGCACTAACATCGGCTTTTTCACTTTGATCTCTGACTGCATGAACCTCCATTGATCCATCCTGCTACTATGTACCTTTGGCTCTCGTAGCAAGGTATGGTCTAAGAGATAAAACCTCTCAATGGATCCTACGCAATTTCATTCCTCTTGGGACTATCACTTCACATCACCCCACCTCTCACCTAGAGGTATGGTTGCATGTGTTCCCTCTCCCCAATTGGCACAAAATTCCCGCCTACTGGAGGTCTCTACTTGAGCGGATGTCTCCACTCAGTCTCCTCTCTCTTCTCCAATTGTGGCTTCTCCACAACTTTCTGTGGTTGCTTCCGAGGTTACTTCTTCTCTACTTGAGTGAATCTCTCCACTTGGTCTCCTCTATGCTTTTCCAACTGTGACTACACCACAATTATTTGAGACTGCTTCTGAGACTTCTTCTAGGGATGCATGTTGAGAGGTAATACACTCTCCCTCTCAACTACCAAGTCTATATCCTTTGCCTTGCTCCTTAAGGCTTTGCATGCATTTTCTCCCTAGGGAGCATAGAAGTTCTTGAATCATCCACCAATCTATTTCACCTGTCCTGTTGTGATGTTTCTAAGGAAAACCTTTCCCTTACTAAAAATCACATCATAGCGATGGTCTTCCAATACCATGATAGAAACAAGATTCTTCTTTAGTCCTGGAACACACATCACATTTTTTATTCTAATCGGGGAGTCAGACTCCCTTTGAAAAGTAATTGTACCAATCCTGGTAGCACTATACCTCCTTTGATCTCCAAAATCTATGTTCTGCTTGAGGTCTTTCTCCTCAAAATCACTAAAGATATCTTTGTTCCATGTCATATGGAACGAGGCACTGTTGTCAAGATACCACATGCCTTCCATTACAATTCTAGACATGCATGCAATGAGAGTGAAATTAAGTTCGAATTGTGAAGCTAGAGCTTCACGTGTTGTCGCTACTGCTAACTCCTTCTTGCTTGCTTTCTTCTATGAGCAATTCGTGGCATAGTGCCCATGCTATGTTAGGCCCCTATACTACTAGTGTAACCCCTTATTTTTATATGCAAACCCCTTATTGTATTGTTGTTCTCATGTAGTCCCCATATTGTTATTATTTTTCCCCATACACACCCATTATTGGTATTGTTATGTCCTTACATTATTATTGTTATGTCGGTTATGATTATATTGTAACCCCTTAGACTCCTATATATAGAAAGGACGTCTTTTCATTTTATCATCAAAGGATTATTCATTTGTGTAATGTAAATAAGTTTTCACATTGAAGAGGCTAATTTTGAAGTCATTGATCTATATTGTCTTCTATTTTCTGAGTTAGTTGCATAACATTTGGTATGAGAGCTATGAATTCTAGGGTTTCACTGCTTCAAATGGGTCATCAGGGAATGTTTGCTATAATTTTTTATCTGCGAAGCTTCAAAAGATGAAATTGAAACCCATTTGAGATGAAATAATTTTGAACCTTGTGACAAATGTCAAATCTTTTCTTGTTATATTGTTTAGATATGTGAATTGAGGATTTTAGGGTTTCTGCAGGCTTCCGAATTCCATCTCAAACATGTGACCTTGGGAAAATAGTAATAACTTTCTCTTTGAGAATCAAATTCTAATTCTGTAAAGCATGAAAGAAATATGACAGATGGTAGTTTGTTGGGTATCATTTTTCAGGGCCAAAGGTCGAAACAGGGACATGTGACACGTCGTACAAGTTCACTCTATCGAACTACTCTATAAGGAGGACATCATGGGAGATTGGGCATAACTCTTTCTTGCAGAATCGAATCTAAATCAAACATTTCAGGTTGGAAAGAGAACTCAGAGGGCTAACATAGGGCGAAATTTAAGAACTTGGAGATCCATCTCAATCATAAATCTACCCACAACCACCCAATGAAATATATACATGAGAAATAGCCAAAATATAAAATAATAAGGCTAGAAATAAGAATTCAATTTTTTCGTTTGTGTACATATATGGGGTTGACATTGAAATATTATTTAATCTAAGACATTGAAATATTTTATTGTGGTAGACACACATATAAATCCAATTCTAGAACACCTTGTTACGCTTAGGATCATTGTCGAGGAATGTCGTAATGATAAATCTAATTTATTTTGTTGCTTTGTGGACTTTAGAAAGGCTTTCGATACGATTCCTAGATACAACCTTTGGAATAGATTAGAAGAGCTAAAGGTTCCTCTCATGTTGAGAGCTGCCACTATAAGGTTATACGAGAATGTAATTGCCAAGCTAAAGAGCAATGAGGGGTGGTCGAAAGATATTAAGTGTAACATTGGAGTTAAACAAGGTTTCCCCCTCTCCCCTACCCTATTTGGCATTTACATCGATAAGATCGAACGCTATTTAGAGGAAGTAGGATCTGATGGCATGATCTTAGCTGGGATAGTCGTCATCCTTCTTCTTTATACTGATGATATTGTTCTTTTCGCAAGGTTCCCATCTGATCTTGATAAGAAACTCAGGCTTCTTAAGGATTTCTGCTCTACCATGGGTATGATTGTTAACACTGACAAACAAAAGTTATGATTATCAAATCCAAGAAGGACACTTACATTAATTTTATTTATGACAATAGTAACTTGGAGGAAGTGTATTCTTACAAGTACCTAGGAATTGATATACATCACAAGCTCAAATGGAACCATAACATTGAGAAAAGGATTAATGGGGGGTGGAAAGCTTATTTTGGTCTTGAAAATAATTGTAGAACAACAAACTTCGTAATGTGGGATAAAAATAAGTTCCTCTTTGAAACTTTAGTCACTCCCGTTATCTTATATGGCTGTGAGGTTTGGGGTTGCAACATCTCCAGAGAATCATGGAGAAGGATTAAGCAAATCCAAAAGCATTTTATAACTTATAACCTGAAAATTAAAAGTAATACACCCTAACCTATTCTCCTTATAGAAGCAGGTCTTTCCCCTATTGAGAACCTAGCTATGATTAGGTTTTTGTTGTACAAGCACAAACTCAATAACATAGATGATCATAGACTTCCTAAGCTAGCTTTAAATTCCAGCCAAAACCACCTAAGGCTCAATCGGGGGTGGCATAAAGAGAATGATGCATTGCAAAACATAAATAACGTTAAAGATATTGTTACTTCTAAGTTCGAAGAAAAAATGTGGTGTGAGAAAGATTTAGTGGCTAAAAGAAAATTAAATTATTATAAGAAGGTCATCAACCCCACCTTAGAAGATCAAAAGCATCTCTCTATTTTAACTAGCTCAAAGAAGAAAATTAATATAGCAAATATTAGAACGAGTTCTCATGAGCTCCATAGTGAAATAGGTCATTGGGCAGTTCCTAAAACGCCATGGATGGAAAGGATCTGCCATATATGTGAGAATAGGAACATCGAGGATGAAAACAACTTCCTCTTAGAGTGCCCCGCATACAACCACATTAGATCTTAGTTTCATAATATTTATTACAATACTGACCTTCCTAGCTTTTTACAATGTCAAAATTATAGTGAGCTCGGGAGGTTTCTCTCCAAGCTTTTTGAGCATAGGAATAAAATCTTAAATCAAAATAAATAATTTGTTTCTTTAGGTCCGATAGACCAATGTTTGGTCTCAGCGAACGTTAACCATCATCATCATCATCATCATCATCAAGTTGATATTGAAATAAATTAATTGATATGGGTATTCAAATAATTTTAATTAATATGAATATTCAAATAATTTATATCTTGTATTGAGGTATTTTTAAAAATATCAAAATTATACATCTTCCTCTCATATTAAAAAGTAAAGATATAATTTTTTTTTTTTAATTTTAATTATATTTTTATCTTTTTTTTAAATTGAAATAAAATTACATTATTTTATATGGACATTTAAATATGTTATTCATGGTTGAGTGTGAGAGAAATATCTTTACCATGTCTCCTTCTAACCGGTTTGAAATGTTAATAATTAATAATAAAGACAACATAATAAAAATGAGATTATAAATATTTTATAATATTTTTAATTAAAACTAACTAATATATTAATTATATTCTCTTTTATGTAGAGAATATTTTATTTAAAAAAAAAGTAATGTTATTCATACCTTAAATATGAAATTAATAGGCATGGCCCATTAATTTGGGTGTAGAATACCCTTTTATAATTACATAGATTTTTTTTTAATAATATGATTATTATTTAAAAAATTAAAACTCTAAAAAGTATATAAATAATAAATTTTTTTAATAAATATATTAATATAAAAGTTAAGTGGTAATTCTTTTGAAACCAAAATAAGCAATCAAATATAAGTAAGGAAGTTGAGATAGAAGAAATGGTTTATTTAACCTGAATATTAACTTTGGAATAAGTTTTTTTAATAAAGAATATGACTTTTTTTAATACGATGACGATGGAAAATCACTGTTGGCATTTAAGAACCATATCACCTCTGATCCCCATGCTTCAATGGCCGACTAGAGCCCCGCAGTCCCCTTCTGTAACTGGACTGTCGTCACTTACAACCACCGTCACTTCCACAAAGTCATTTCCCTCAACCTCACTTCCAGGGATCTGCACGGCCCCATCTCTCCTTCCCTCGCCAATCTCACGTTTCTGCATACGCTTGATCTCAGTAGCAATTTTCTCCACGGCTATATCCCACCTCCACTGGGATCCCTCTTTCATTTGAAGACCCTCTGGCTGCACCACAATCAACTGGAAGAGAACATTACAAACGAAC
>APFE030919930.1:121238-131951 GCA_000404065.3 Pinus taeda | reverse complement strand
CTGTGTTTCACCATCATCCAAAAGAGGGATATGTCAATACCAGAGTATTTATATGAAGAAAACTTTGTCAAGGTATTTTAAACCACCGGTCTTCTTTTCCAAATGCATCCCTCTGGAACTTCCTCTGTAGTGTGTAAGACTGATGTTACCTCCAACACAAATCTTCAGGTAATGTTTGAAATCAATAGCATCTTTGACCTTCATATTCAAGAGATTCTCCTCCATAATTAACAGATAAACTCTAAACTGAAAGAACAATAAAACTCTGCATTTCTGAGTGATTTTTTTGGAAAATTAAGCATTGCATTCTGAGTCATTTTCTTGGGATTCGAATCCCAGAATCGGGATTCGTTGTGCCCGTACGGGGTTCGTATGAATCCTGTACGGACACGTCGAATCCTGTTTTGGGATTTGAATTCTTGTCGAATCGTATCCGATTCGCAGGATTCGGATTCGACAGGGGTTTCCAACGAATCCTGTTACATAGCTTTTGTACCGCCCCACTCTCTTCATGTAACTGCTAAAAGTGTTGGGATTATGTCTTGTGTAGTTGCAACTAGTTTTTGTTGCCAGTGATGTCAACCTTGTAGCATGTCCTGCAAGTGTTCAGTAATGCATATGTTTGATGAATTGCAGCTAGTTGTGTTTAGCATTGAGCTAGTGTGTTGGCATTAATGTCAACCTCATGAAGATGCTTGGATAAGTGTTACAAATATTTGTTCTTTATGTTGATGAGCTTGGAAAGTCTAGGTTTACAAGTTCATCTTCATGCTTATGTTCCTATTCATGACTTGTTGCAGAAGTGTGTTTATTTAATGATGAGGTCGTTGAAGTGTTACAAGTTTGTGCAGAGATGTTGCAACTTATGCAGGTATTAGAGGTGAGTTGCTGGCATGATATAAACTTTTTTGGAGGCCCTAACAAGCTGATCAGTTAGATAGAGTTGGAGGCATTGATATGATGACTTAGAGCCTTCATATGAGCTTGATCTGATTGTGTATTCATTCTACTGGTTGGGAAATGGTTGCAGGCACAAAGAGGACGATTTTGAAAGTTTTGGAGCAGTGTTGACTCGGTTTTGTGGGTTAAAATTGGGTAATGTAGGTTAGAAAATCATGGGAAGCATGCTAACTCATGTTGGCTTCATTAGAAAAATGTTACCCCTATCATGAACGCTTTTCCCGAAGTAGAAGTAGCGTTACCTTGTCCAGACTTTGTTTTCTTGCATTCCTTGCACATCAAAGATTTTCCAGAGGTTGAAACAATGGTAATTACCCATGGTATGACCTAGAATATTCTATTGACCTAATATAAAACTTAGATAAGTGGTTAAGTTGTGAACACTTTGATTATTTGAGTAGTGGAGATGATTGAAAAGTCATGTTAAATAGAGGAGCATACCCATTATTCTTAGGTTAGATTGTTGAGTGTAGGGCGAGAAGATGAGAGGGTGGACAAAGGAGGTCGAGCTTTTATAACATATGTGAATACATAGAGTGAGAGTGAGAATTGAAGAATATGCACAATGTTTATACCTACTTGTGAGAAAATATAGTGTGTGTAGGTGTTGCCGATGGAAGAGGAGTGAGTAGACAAAACTGTTGTTGCAGAGAACTGAACCAGAACATCAGTTTGTAGATCTATTTTGTAGTGAGGGTCATATTTGTTGTAGGAGTATTTTTATATGTTGTTGATTGATCATGGCATTAGTGAATTGATGGTTATATTTATTTTATTGTGTAGAGAGCATAGTTTTCATGGTATTTTTTTTATGATGATTTGAAGAGAGTCTAGCTATTGAGAGTTTGATTGTAAAGTTGAATTAATTGAGCAAAGAGTCTTGTATCCAATTTGAAAATGAATGACATCAAGATATGCATAAAGCTCATGGAGGAGTGGCCTCATGCATGATGGATTAGTGATCTAGAGCATTAGTAAAAGAAACAAATTTCTCTATATTCCAATCGATGTTGGGTGAATCTCGTTGGTCATGGTGGCTTCCAGTGGATCAAAGTTCGTAGAGTCATGAGAAAGAATCTTCCTAGCTTACCATAGAGATCGAGTCACCTAGTTGATAGAGGTTGAGTCTCCTGGCTAATGGGGGTCATATATTCTATGTAAAAGAAGTCATTTACTTAATAGAATATTCAGAGCAACGCAACAACAACTAAGGGTGGTTTTTGTCCCGGAAGGGTTTCCACAAAAAATCTTGTGTCTCATGTGTGATGATGGTTTTTATGTTTGTGCTTTGATGATTTTATTTTAGTTCATGCTAATTATATGTTTACGTGTTCATCATTTAATTGTAGATGATCTATGTTAAGCTACAAATATGTGTGTGATTTAGTAAAAGAAAATAAACGGAAAAAATTGTGAATAAGTCACACTACTAATTCATCCCCCACTTTGAGTAGTGCTCAAGGTTTCCAAAAATTGGTATCAAAGTTGGGGCTCTCGGTTGTAGCTTGATTACAAGAGAGTAGATATAGGGTTTGCTGGCAGAAATTTGCAATTTTTTCAGAATGAACTCTCAAGGAATACCTATCCTTATTACTGCAAATTTCAAGGTATGGTAAGAAAGTGTGAAGTATAAATTATTTTATTGTGGTTCTAACTTGGGGAGATTGAGTTGTGAAGAATATGATGGAAATTCACCTTCATCCAAAGTAAAGAATAAAAATTCTAAAGCAAGGTGTATCATTCATGAAAATATTCATAATGTAGATTTAGAGAAAGTTTGAGATTTAAAATCTTCCAAAGAGGTTTGGGGCATATTGCATATGTTATATGGAGCAAGTTGTGTTGAGAAATCAATGCTAGTAGGATTAGGGTTAGATTTATCTTTCTTGATAATTATTTGTGAATTATGTTGGCTTATTTTACTTATTTTTTTATATTATCTTTCATCAACCAATTACCAAATTATGTGTGCATGAAGATAAAAAAAACACAAGACAAAAGATGTAGGTACTCTTCGAGGGAAAGATCCCTATCTAGGGGAAAATCCAATCAAAATATCTTTGCTCAATAATTTTCCTTGAGACTCTTCTAACTAGACAAACACCTCCTCCACACCAAGCTAGCTTGTCCTTCTTAGATCCAAGCTTAGACCTAGCATCAACACTTCGACCCAAACAACTTCGACTTGGCAACTTTTAGCATCAGCAGCAACTTCGACCTTGATTATGAGACTTCGATCTCCTAAACCAGCCCACATGAGCGAGCCAGCAAGCCAGCGAGAGAGAGAGAGAGAGAGAGAGAGAGAGAGAGAGAGAGAGAGAGAGAGATTTCGCTTTTCTTCTTTCCTTCCTCCTTGACCTAGCATCAATACTTCGACCCTAACAACTTCAACTTGGAAACTTTCGGCATCAGTAGCAACTTTGACCTTGACTAGGAGACTTCGATTTCCTAAACCAACCCACAAGAGAGAGAGAGAGAGAGAGAGAGAGAGAGAGAGAAATTCCGATTTTCTTCTTTCCTTCCTCCTTGACCAAACTCACACTCCTTTTAGCCCCTTCTTTCAACTTCGCACTTCTTCCCTGCTTCCAGCTTCCAAAGATCGAACTATGCTTGAGAGAGTGAGATGCTCAAATGAAGTCGAACTGCATTGTATATGTAGCCTTCCAATGAGGTTTAATTTCCTTCCTTGAGGCCAACTTGATCTTCATGAGTCCAACTTGGTGTGGAGGTTACATAATTTATTTTTTGACTTAAAAATAATTCTTTTTACATTGTTCGAAATCCCAAGAAGGGTCTCATAAAATATACAATGACTCTATTGACTCTTTATTAGTCCTAGGATTCCTCATTGGGAACTTTGACTAATAAAATGATGAACCAAACATGAAACCCATGCTTTAATAAGTCATTGTAGCAATAATAAAAATTCTTTGGACAAATACATTTTATGAAGACTGAACCTAGTTAAATTTTTCAACAAGTTGCAACAACAATAATTAATAGTTTGAGATGAGAAACAAAAACAAGAAAAAGATATCCATGAGGAAGGAAGCTCGAATTAAACTAGCTATACAAGAGGACAATAAATCTAAAGGTATAAGCCACAATGATTTACTTATGAGTTATATTTTTTTATAGAAGTGATGATAATAATTCAGATTTGGTTAGTGAAGAAAATGTTGATCTTAGTTATATACTCCTTAAGAATGAATATGAATCTACATTAGTTTTTATTGAAGATATTTTTGGTGAAATTGGTAGCCTAACTGATGGATGCAAGGAGCATGAGAAAAAATTTCAGATTTGTGATGAAAATGAGAAAGATCTCAAGGAAGATATCACTACCTTGAGAAAACAACTAGCATAATTGAAAAGAAATGAAGAAGTCAATTGCGGAAAAAAAAAATATAGGAAGGATTATGTTGAAGAACTTGAAGGTGTGTTTGACAAATTGAGGAAGTATCTTGAAGAAAAATACCTTCGATTGGAGCAAGTAAAGAGCACCATTGTAATGAACAAATCTAGTAGCAATTTTAAAAGGGGAGAGACAAGTTTGCATATATGGAAGAATAATAAAGGAGAACTAATGAAGCATGTAGCAAAGAATGTTACCAACAATAGCAGCAAGAAAATGTAATATCCCTCCCCTTAATAATAAATAATAAATAATAAAAATAATAATAATACAAAAATAATAATAATAGAAATAAAAAATAAATCACTTAATAATAATAATAAATAATAATAATAAATCATAAATGTTAAATAATAAATGATGTTAAAATATATACAAAGAAAATAATAAAATAAAAAAAATAATAATAAATAACCATACTAAAACTCTAAATAAGAAAAAATAGAAATAAAACAAGAAAACTATCAAAAAGAAGGAAATAAAACAAGAAAGCTAAAAATCAAAAGAAAGTTGCATGTAGACACATGGAGTATGTGCATGTGGCTCCCCTTCCAATGTTGTTCTATTTAATAGATGGTGAGGAAGATGAGAGGCATTCCTGCATTCCATCATTCCGAGATTCTATCTTTCATTCTCTTGGGAGAATGGTGTTCTAAGATTTAGGAGTCACTGGTAGTAGTACGTTGATTGAGGGCTCGGGGGTGGCCAGTTGTAGCAAATCCTTGCGCAATTGAGCCTACAGTTGGGTGGAGAGTCATCCTCAAAACCTTGTTGCGGTAAGCCTACTTCTACCATAGGTAAGCACAGGTAAGCACTATTCATAGTTTGAATTTAGTTAATTAATTACATGTTTATTTGGCTAGGTAAGGGCCACTCTGATTTAAGTTTAATGTTAATAAGTTAATTAGATATTTATTTTGGGCTGTTACACATGAGGGGGAATAAGTAACACCATATGGGTTGGGGAAAAAACTCAATCAACACTACATATACCAGTGGTTCCTTTGTCTTGTGTATAGCTCTTGATGGATAGCTCTTGAAGAGCTATGGGACCATCTTGAGGAGGCCAAGTGCCTGGTATTCTAGGCTAGGTGCCTGTTATTGGATTGGGATGCCAAAGTCTGGAAGGGATGTAAATGACTTTGATGCCTGGGGCTGTGCGCCTTAGTAGTTGTGGAGGGAGTGGGCTAGCCTTGCGAGATGCCCGGGGTCATTGAGTACCAGACCGGATGTCTGCCTTGGGGCAGATGAGGTCTGAGTCAGGCGCGAGCCTTGGGGCCAGCCTTGGACTAGGATACAGATCGAGTCAGGGTTATGCCTGGTGCCGAAAGTGGGAAGAAGGAAAGAGATTCCTTGAGATTTCCTGGGGTGTTGAGGACTTCGATGCATGCTGGTTATACTAGTTCAACAGAGGGTGTTGGCAACATGAAGTAAATAAAATAATAAATAATAAATAATTCAACTTAACTTCGGGATGAAGTTCCTTGGAAGTGGGAGAGTTTGTAATAATCCTTCCCCTTAATAATAAATAATAAATAATAAAAATAATAAATAAACAAAACAATAATTAATAATAGAAATAATAAATAAATCACTTAATAATAAATTAATAAAAATAAAAATATAAATGTTAAATAATAAATGATATTAAAAAATATATAAAGAAAATAAATAAAAATAAAAAAAATAAAAATAGTAATAACCATACTAAAACTCTAAATAAGAATAAATATAAATAAAACAAGAAAACTATCAAAAAGAAGGAAATAAACAAGAAAGCTAAAAATCAAAAGAAAGTTGCATGTAGACACATGGAGTGTGTGCATGTAGTTCCCCTTCCAATGTTGTTCTATTTAATAGATGGTGAGGAAGATGAGAGGCATTCCTGCATTCCATCATTTCAAGATTCTATCTCATTCTCTTGGGAGAATGGTGTTCTAAGACTTAGGAGTCACTGGCAGTACTACGTTGATTGAGGGCTCGGGGGTGGCCAGTTGTAGCAAATCCTTGCACAATTGAGCCTATAGTTGGGTGGAGAGTTGTCCCCAAAACCTTGTTGCGGTAAGCCTACTTCTACCATAGGTAAGCACTATTCATAGTTTGAATTTAGTTAATTAGTTACATGATTATTTGGCTAGGTAAGGGCCACTCTGATTTAAGTTTAATGTTAATAAGTTAATTAGATATTTATTTTGGGCTGTTACAGAAATGAGAGAGAAAACAAATCCAACAATAGTAGCAAATAAGAGAACAAAAAGGAGCTTTCACAGCTAGAAGATCCTTTGCTGCTATGGTTGGCAGTGGAAGATTTTAGAGGAGAAATCAAAACTCTTTTGCCCCCTCGATGGATGAGATTGATTGCTTTAATTTCCATGATTTTAGATGTGGAAATTGACTGTAGGAGGATAATGCACACATCTATGCAGCAATATGATCAACCAAGAAGATGACCCACTTTTAGGTATACAAGTTCATTTAATGGTTATTCTTTTTCTTGTAACCTATTTGGCCACAAGGCTATTGATTGCAAATCCAATATGAGGAGATGGAGGTCCAACATGAGCAACAAAAGATCAGATCGTTTAGCTTCTTATCTTTTCCATATAGAGTGTGATGTGTGTCATAACGTTGGGCACATGGCCAAAGATTGCAAGATTCCTAGATTCTTGTGGCCTAGGGTTTTGTTGATGCCTCGAAAATCGCTGCAACAACATTGGGGGATAACAACCCATTCCAGACCTTAAAAGCAGCTCCTTTTCCATTTGGTGTGGTGGCTCCGACTGGTTAAACTAGGTCCAGTTACCTTCTCCCTATTGCTATTGGTTTATGATGTATCTTTACCTACCAATAGACAGGGATATCAGATCACTTCTCCTTGCTGATCAGGCAAGAAGATTACCCTTAAGCTGATTTTGGTTCAGCCAAGCCACAACTAAAGTTTTGCCTCTTTGAGGAGAGGACTTAACATAATGTATAATTTACTCTAAATGCAAGCTTATTCTATGATGCAAGCAAAAGAAACTAATCTAAATCTTATCTTAATTAGGAATATATAGATCTAACCCAACTAAGAGCAAGATAATTAAAGTATTGGGATTTAGATATGTCTTGTTTATAATGAATACCAAGTTAATGAAGTAGTTTAATTAACTGATATTATGGATATCAAAACACATCCTATTGAGACCTCTTAACTGAAATAATAAACCAACAACACTCAGGAAGTAGTTCACATAAATGATATTGATTATCAAATCAACAAATCCAATAACTAAACAATAATATGTGGAAATAGTTCACAACATATTACCATTCAATAAATCAGTTTTAACAAGGCAGATTTCTGAGTAAATAGTTACTCAGAAATCAGAAAATAATCCATAAGAACAGAGATACATGATAACAATATTGAGACAAGCTACCCATATTGACAATAGTGCACAAACATGAATAAAATGACACATTACTGTTACCATAAAAATGAAACTGATATTTAAAACAGTAGTATTAAAACAATACCAATTTATTGCATCCATTTCTCTGATCTTGGTCTCCAACAGTCCTTTACATTGCTTGAACTTCTGCCTTCAAAGCTAAAGTCACAATAGTGAAAACTCTGCCCCTCATACATAATTCAAGATACAAAGGAAAAATCCTCAATAATCCCCAGATCTGAGATTTTTCACTCCTCCCTCCTACAACTCTAAATTCCAATTACAATAGTGCTTTCATGGAGTCTAAAATTGCAGAGGAGAGTAGCCCTTTTTTACATTCTGCAATCTATTACTTATATTATCTGTGAAGGAATTCTTGAGAGGAAAGTTTGGTGAAGAGAAATCTGCCAAATCCAATTGCTAGAGCATTCTCATTGATTGAGATCCTTTTCTTCATATTTCTTCCACTGTTTTCCTGCAAAAAGAAATCAAAATAAATTAAAATGCAACAATAAAATCAACATGGCATTGCTGGCATTTAAATTAAATCCAATCAAATTCTATAAAATATAAATTATCTATTGATGCCTGGGATGATTTAATTGGCCAAGAATATTATTGACGAGTGAATTTGCAATTAGAAGAGGCCTGGACCAATGAAAATAAAACTCAGAAAAATGATTTTGTTTTCAAAATTCGGAGCTTGATCTTCTGCCTGATTTTTGACCCAATAAATGACCAAATCTGTCAATGAAATCTCCTCAGAAATATTCTCCTTGATTTTCTCTTTCCAATGAGCCGTCCTGGGCCTCATTTGGCTAAGTAAAACTCATTCTATGTGCTTCCAAAGTTGATGAGTCAAATTTGGCATGAATCTGGAAATTCTGTTGCTAGACTAAAAATCAGAGTTTGAATTAAGAATCTAATCCTAAATTAGTTTCTAATTTAATTGTTAATCATTAATCTAACTAACTAATATCTAATTAACTATTTATAAACAAATTTAATTAAAAACTAATTCTAAATGATATTTAAATCTAAATTAATCAAATTAATTAAATATCATAAATTAATTAATCTGATTAAATTAAAACTCATTAATTAATTAATATATATTAACTAATTTAAAATATTAAAAAATTAATTTGATATATTATATTATATCTTTAAACTAATATACCTACCTTATATTACTTATTAACTCCACCCATATATATAAACTAATATATAAACTAATGTTAAAATATACTATCCTACACCACTACTTATTAACTCCACTCATATGTATGAGTGTTTTAAAAATCTCAAATTAACACAAAACTTAAAACCCATGTGTAATAGAAACTTACGATAATGCTTGTTAATGATTGGGGAATCGCATCGGCATATCGGGGAGTATGCTGTAAGGCTTTAGTTACCATGCGAAATCCCGATGCGATATCGCATCGGGGGTATGGGGGTCCTCATTAAATCATATCAACTTGTCATACCTCAATGCTTTTTCAAGCTATCGCGTATCGGCACTTCGCATCGGGAGGATGGAGGGGTTCATAAAAATGTGCCAAGTGAACTTTCCCAATGCGATATCGCATCGGGGGTTATGGTGTATATCGGGGCTTGCCATATATGAAATTTGTGATGCGATATTTTTATTTTTATTTTTTATATTTTTTCATAAATTAAAATATTTTAATTTAATTACATTTAAATTATATTTTTAAATAATAATTAATTTAATTAATTTAAGATTTAATATTAAAGATTAATTTTTTATTTTGGTTTATTTTATTTTAATGAATTTTAATTAAGTTGTGAAATTATCTAAACTACAGCCACTTGAAAAATAATTAAAAATAATAAAAATAAACTACAGCCACTTGAATGTTTGGGTTTTTGAGTTTAGGATTTGATTTGGAAATTAGAGTGAATTTCTTAAAACCTCGATAATTAATAATTTCGCTGCATGACTAAAAAATGAAAAATGTTAGTAAAAACTTGCTACGGGTTAATATTTAAAATGAATGCTTTATTGAACTAATTTATTTACAAAATGCAATATTGTACATTTTATACATTTTTAACCCAGGCTAGAGAACTGATGAGACTTCAAAGGAATGTCATTTTCAAACCAGTTGACCAAATGAGGCGAAACAAGCGTCAATGGGAAGCTTGTTATAAAAAATCGATTCTAACAAAGCAATCAAAAGAAGAATCCAAAGAAAACAAAAAATTAACAAAAGCGTAGGGCAATCAACTAAAATAAAAATCCAAAAGGTGATTAGCCAAATTTTTTACAGAAAGGGTCCCCATTATTTTAGTTGAGCAAGTCAATAATGGGGGGGGGTTGTGTTTTCACCACAACAATTGGTGACACACGAGAGAAGAACCGGTTATCTCTCTTTGATATGAATGAGATTTTCCTAAAATTAAAGTAAAATAATTTAAGGAAAAGAGAATTATGCTTGAAATGCTTGACATGGGTTCATTAGTCTGAATAAAAGCAAGAATCATCTAACCGTAATTTTTCTTAAAATTCCTCATAAATTAAAATATTTCAAAATTCTATATCAGTCTTTAATTAGTTATAGAGATAAGGCAGGGGTCACTTTACAGCTTAGCTTTTAAAATATACTCCTTTGTCATAGGTAGAGCCACTGCTGCTAGCAAACATCTATAGTTTCGACAGGGTTACCTTTTAATCATAAATGATTTAGAATCCCATCTGTTTAAGAATTATTGATCTAGAGATAAATCCATTTATATATGTTTATTTTCTTTGAATTTTTATTTTTATTTCTCTTAAAATCCATTGTCCTGGTTTGGTGGCCACATAGTTGACAATGCCATTCACTGGTTAAAATTGGACTGAACAAGCTAGCTCGCGATGAGACCCCTTGTCTTATA
>APFE030919930.1:88474-121218 GCA_000404065.3 Pinus taeda | reverse complement strand
TTTTTTATTTTGGTTTTGATTTTATTTTAATGAATTTTAATTAAGTTGTGAAATTATCTAAACTACAGCCACTTGAAAAATAATTAAAAATAATAAAAATAAACTACAACCACTTGAATGTTTGGGTTTTTGAGTTTAGGATTTGATTTGGAAATTAGAGTGAATTTCTTAGAACCCCGATAATTAATAATTTGGCCGCATGACTAAAAAATGAAAAATGTTAGTAAAAACTTGCTACGGGTTAATATTTAAAATGAATGCCTTATTGAACTAATTTATTTACAAAATGCAATATTGTACATTTTATACATTTTTAACCCAGGCTAGATAAATGATCAGTTTTTCAAATGAGTGCCATTTTCAAACCAGTTGACCAAATGAGACCAAACAAGCGTCAATGTGAAGCTTATAAAAAATCGATTCTGACAAAGCAATCAAAACAAGAATCCAAGGAAAACTAAAAATTAATGAAAGCGTAGGGTAATTAACTAAAATAAAAATCCAAAAAGGTGCTTAGTCAAAATTTTTATAGAAAGGGTCCCCATTATTCGAAGTGGACGCATCAATAATGGGGGGTGTTGTGTTTTTACCACAATAGGTTCAAAAGAAACAATCAAAGAAGAATACACAACCAAGGAACCAACCAACATGTGGTAGGAAAATGAGGAAATGACTGGCTAAACCATAAGCGGAATATTTTTTTGATGATAGAATGAAATATTTGCTAGCGAGGAAGCCCCACTGCTTTATTGGAGAATGGAAAAATTCAAGGAGACATTTATGTATGAAGACATATTTGAAATTTTATGGATAGAAGGAGAAAAAACTAGGAAGGTGTAGCATTACACTTTGTTCACATGTGGCATATTGATAGCAGATGCTCACACCATATGTCAAGAGATAGGAGGAAATTCCACTTCCTAAAGAAAGCCAAGACTGGTCATGTTACTTTTAAAGGAAGTCAAACCACAAGAGTATTGGGAAGTGGTAAAGCCAATATTGCTGAGAAGAAGACCAATGTAGATGATGTATGGCTCATTGAAGGTCTAAAGAACAATATTTTGAGCGTGACCCAAATGGTTGATGGAGGTAAGGAAGCGGTATTCAAATCCAAAGGTTGCATCATTGAGAAAGAAGGATCAACGAGAGTGATTGATAAGGGAGTCAAGACACCTGATAATGTGTATGTGTTGAAGGGAAGAGTGAAGAGTAAGAAGAGACCAATAGAGTACTCTTCGTCATCAGATTAAAAGTAGGAGAAATCAAACCCTACTACAATCCATTCTTGCCTGACAAATCTACTTGACTACAGAGGTATATATGATATTGGTATGCTCTCAGTTGGAGTGTTAGCAGCTGAATAAGTACCTGAAGCAGAGTTGGAAAAATCCATGAGGAATGAGGCCTAAAAAGGGATAACGCAAGTTATCAGTGAGCCAAAGAACATTACTAACACTTCCCATGGCTTAAGAAAGAGTGTTCTAATGCAGGACAAAAGAGCAAGGGAAGCATTACTCTAGTTTTGATGATTTTCCTTAGTTTGTGCACATCTCAAGTGCTAATTCTAGGGTTTCGAGGCTTTTTCTTTATGTTTTATATTCCTTGTTACTCATTCTTTTTTAGCTAATGTAATTACTATTTATGAGTGGAAATACATGTATATCAACCTTGTTGTAGCCTTTATTGATCATGTTTCAGCTAACCTACCATGAGGACAATGTGACAATGACATGCACAGTGACTTGAGACATGGACCAACTATGTATGGGTGAATGATATTGTAACATCATGTCATATTATGTTTCTGGTTCATTAGTCCATAGGAGAGGTCATAGAAGCAAAGCATTTCATTGATAAATGATGCGAAATGATCATGAAGCCATGTACTTATATGATATCTATCATTGGGGCATCTAGTCATGAGTCATGAGGTCATATGCGAGTCATATATGAGTTCTTATGTAGCTACTACAAATACATATGTATAATGTTATATGTCTTTCAGTCATGGTTATGTGGAGTCTAGGTCCATCCGGTGCTTCTATTTCTAGCAAGGAAGCATTGTTTACAATATAATTGATTCTCTACAACTTGGAGATGGCATATGTTCAGGGGGAGCATCTTGTTTGTTCTAATTCTACTTCAATAATACATTGTTGGAATTTTGATCCTCTTGGAGGTATTCAAAGTGTGCCTCGTATTATGCCATGATTGTTGGGTTTTGGATGATGCATTCAAACATGGTTGGTAGTTGTTCATGTGCTGTTGCTATGTAGTCATTGTGGAGTTTGTGTGTGGTTGTTGTTGGATATTGTTGCACATTGTTGTTTGTTGATGCTTCTTATGTTTGTTGGTGTATATTGTTGCACATTTTTGTTTGTTGATGCTTCTTATGTTTGTTGATGCTAGAGGTCTTTAGTATGATATGCTGCTCTGAATGTTGTTGGGTTCATATGTTGCTTGCTGCTAATATGGAAAGTACGGTCATTGGTTGATATCATTACTATTCATCCATTTGGAAGACAAATTCTTTAGTGTTTATACTTTCAATTCTTGCTTCCTTATCGGATGGAGTTGACGCTTTGCCATTGATGTCAAAGGGGGAGTGATAGAAGAGGAGATTAATTTAGAGGTTGTGTGTGGTTGCAATCAATGCCAAAGGGGGAAATCGTTGGGAAATTGTTGGCATTATGGCTTGTGTAGTTGCAGCTAATTGTGTTGGCATTGATGTCAACCTTGTAGCATGTCCTGTAGGTGTTCATTCATGCATATGTTTTATCGATTGCAACTCGTTGTGTTTAGCATTGAGCTAGTGTGTTGGCATTAATGTCAACCTCATGATGATGCTTGGACAAGTGTTAGAGATGTTTGTGCTCCATGTTGATGAGCTTGGAAAGTCTATGCTTTCATGTTAATCTTCATGCTTACGTTCCTGTTCATGACTTGTTATAAAAGTGTGTTGGATTGATGATGAGGTTGTAGAAGTGTTACGAGTTTGTGCAAAGATGTTGCAACTTGTGCAGGTATCAGAGGTGAGTTGTTTGAATGATGTCAACTTGTTTGGAGGCCCTAAAATGTTGGTTAGTTATATAGGGTTGGAGGCATTGATACAATGACTTAGAGCATTCATATGAGCTTGATCCAATGGTGTATTCATTCTCCTAGCTTGAGATATGGTTATAGGCACAAAGAGGATGATTTTGGAAGTTTTGGAACAATATTTGACTCAATTTTGGGGGTCAAACTTGGGTAATGTAGGCTACCAGAGCATGGGAACATTTCTAACTTAGGTTGGCTTCATTAGAACAATGTTACCCCTATCATGAACACTTTTCCCGAAGGTAGAAGGAGCGCTACCTTATCCAAACTCTGTTTTTCTGCATTCCTTGTGCATCAAAGGTTTTCCAGAGGTTGAAAAAATGGTAATTTCCCATGGTATGACTTAAGAATATTTTTTTGACCTAATCTACAACTCAGATAAGTGGTTTAGGTGTGAAATATTTGTTGATTTGAGTAGTGGAGATGATGGAAAAATCAAGTTAAATAGAGGAGAAGATCCATCATTCTTAGGTTAGATTGTTGAGTGTAGGGAGAGAAGATGTGAGTGCACATAGAGGAGTTCGAGCTTCTATAACATATGTGCATACATAGAGTGAGAGTGAGCACCAGAGAAGATGCTCAATGTTTTAGACCTAGTTGTGAGCAAGGATAGTGTGTGCAGGTGTTGAAGATGGCAGAGGATTGAGTGGAACAAATGGCTATTACATAGAGTTGAACTAGAACATCAATTTGTAGATCTATTTTGCAGTGAGGGTCATATTTGTCGTAGGAGTATTTTTGTATGTTTTTTATTGATCATGGCACTAGTGATTTTATGGTTGTATTAGAGCCACTATTTTCTTGTGTAGAGAGCATACTGTTGGTGGTATTTTTGATGATGATTTGAAGAGAGTCTTGCTACTAATAGTTTGATTACAATGCTGAATCAATTGAGCAGAGAGTCTTGGATCTAGTTTGAAAAAAAATGAAATCAAGGTCCACATAGATCTCATGAAGGAGTGGTCTCATGCATGATGGAGCAATGATGTAGATCATCAGTAAAAGGCACAATTTTCTCTATAGTCGAATTGGTTTTGGGTGAGGCTCATTATTCGTGGTGGCTTCCAGCAGATTGATGTCCGTAGAGTCATGAGAAAAAGTCTTCCTAGCTTATCATACAGATTGAGTCTCCTAGATGATATAGGTTGAGTCTCTTGGCTGATGGGGGCTAACTATTCTATGTAAAAGACACCATTTTCTTAAGCAAAGATTCAAAGTAGTGCAACAACAAGAAGGATGGTTTTCCTTCCGGAAGGGTTTCCACCATAAAACTTGTATCTCGTGTGTGATGATGGTTTTTATGGTTGTGATTTTATGGTGTTCCTTTAGTGCACGCTGCTTATATGTTTACATGTTCATCATTTACTTTCTCATGATCTATGTTAAGCTTCCAATAAGTGTATGATTAAGTAAAAGCAAATAAAAGGAAAAAATTGTGACTAAGTCACACTACTAATTCACCCCCCACCCAAGTAGTGCAGGAGGTTTCCAACAAAAAGAAAATTTCCAAATATGTGATCAAAAGTGTGGCACATAAGTAAGTTGAAAGCACATATGTGTGGGAAGTGTATGTGAACCCGTCGGGGTATTGAATAGGCTCGCTAGCAGTGAGTCAATGCATACATGGTATCAAGGAAACTTCGTTGGGGTACTGAACAAGCTTGTTGGCAACAAAGCAATGTTGGGAAAAGAGGTAATTATATATATAATAGATGCATACTAGTCTTTTAAATCCTCTTAGCTAGCTTTATTATCCAATTGTAGAGAGAAAGTTCAAAAATAATAATTATTCCCTATTAGGATTCATTGTTTTAGAGTTTGGCATTCAAGTAATTTCATCTTTAAGATTTGTCTTATTTTGATTATGTCTTATTTCAAATAAGTATACAAAACATAACTGAAGATTTAGTACCATCTGTGCTAGATGTAATTGTTAGTTAGTTAGTTATTTATTATTTTTAAATTAATTTTTGGTGACAAATTTATTTTAAACTACATAAAAATTACCAAAACAATATTAACCACCAATTAAAAATCAATAATTTCATTTATAAAAAATATATATATATATATATATATATATATATATTTTAATTTTGTTTAATATAAATTATGAGAAGGATTTAAAAACTTTATAATATTTGTTCGTTCTAATAGTACTTAAAAAGTTTTTTTGCTAAAACCCAAAATAATATAACCTACCTTCAAAGAAAGTATAAATATTACAAAACCAAAGATTCAAGCACTTTGACTTAATATTATAAAGTGAAACACATAAGAAAAAAATATATATTAAAAAAATTATTAAAAAAATAATATATTTATTATGTAATATCAAAAATATAAAAAATAAATAAAAATAAAAATATGACATCACCCGGGAGTTTCATCCTCGGGGGTTTCATTTGCATTAGCAACAAAATATCCCGGAGGTGAACCCCGACCAAATAGGTAGTGGGAGGTTTTGAAGAGAATTTATATCATGAATGGGTAGACTTTGGAGTGAGGGAGGGCCACACTTTACTCATATGCCTGCACTCGCTCCCTCCTTCCTTTACAATGAACTATATGTACTGTTTAAATCTCCCACCATTTTAATTTAATTTATATATTATAATTTTTATATTAATTTTATTTTAATTTTCTATTTTTAATTTTTTCTTTAATTATTTTATTTATTATTTATTAATTTTTAACAAACAAAACCAATATTAAAATATGCTCAACATTGTGATTTTTTTAGTAAGTACATATTTTTGAAACTTATAATTTGATGGGCAATATCTTGAGTTTTACTTATGCAAATGTGGCCAAGGAGGGTTCATTAGAAAGCTACTTCCTAGGAGAAGGATCTAGGAGTAGTGGCTTCACCATATTTCCGCAGAATCTATACTAACAAATTTGTAACAAAAAGAAAATTATGGGTTTGTTTTAGAGACTTTTCATTTTCCAAAAGTTTCTTGTTTTTGCAAAATTGATTTTAGATTACCAATTAAGCTATAGAAATCTCCACAGGGAAGAATTGAAAACATGGGTTATCTTTTATTTAATTTGTTTTGATAATTTTGCATTTCAGGTTTTGTGTGTAAGTTTAATTGGTCTTTAATTATGTTTTTGCCTCATTTTTGTAGAGTTGGTTGGAATATCAAGCCCATGTTCTTTTGGAGCAATGGAATTTCACCAGTATGAAGAAAATATGATTTTTTTCCAACTAAAATTAGATATCTCAACCATCTTTCAACATCTCTCATTTTTGGGGATTTCTTTTTGTAATTAAAAATAACATTTTGAAGAAGGGATAAGGGTTCCTTTTTGGGTTGAAACTAGGGAGACTCTTTGTAGTTCCGTGAGGAGGTTTTTTGATATAGAATTAGGGAAAATACTCGTATCTAAGTTTTTTGGTGGTTTTCCTTCTGAGATCAAATCTTTGTTTTAGAGGTAGAACATTTACTATTGCAATTTTATTTTCTATTAGTAGAGTTGAAGGTCTTGAGAGGATTGTTAGAGATATTCATTATAAAACATAGCAAGAGAAACATAGGTTTTTGTTTGTGTTCAGATACTATTATTTGTCAATATAAATTTTATTTTTAAATGGAAGATATGTGCCAATATTTCCATGTTTTGCACTTCTGTTAAATATGAGATTTTATGTTTATTATATCATCTATCTGATCTTATAATCATATAGATATGCTATTTATTCTCAATTTTCTCTTGTATTTGAACAAATTTTGAGTAACTATTTACTCATAAATTTATCATCATAAAATGATTTAAGTGTTATTAAATTTGCGCGAACTATTTCCAAGTTTTAGTGACACATCTTTTATCATTTTTAATCTCTAAATAGAGCATGTTTTACATTAATAGCATCATCTGTTTGAACTACTTTAAAAACTTGATATTTATCATACAACACATGTTAAATCCCCATTACTATTGAATCCTAACAATTGCTATTTGGGAGCTATCTCCTAGGTATCAAGTTCAAGTAGTTTTCTTTAGTTTTTCACACTGCATTTAGATTTAAATTTTGAGTTAGATTAATAAATTGCATTTTTATAAGTATCCTTTCATAGGAACAACTGCATTGGTGGCTTGGCTGAGCCCTTATGTGAGCTTAAGGACTATTTTCTTGCAAATTAGTTGCATGAGGGTAAGTCTGATTGCCTCTTCTTATTAATGGTAATTAGAGGAATCATAAGTCAGCAAGGAGAGTAAGGGGTAATTGAACCTATTTGACTATTCATAATCACCATCCCAAATAGATAAGGGATTATTCGGGGTCCTGGCCATATGATCTCCCTATTGTTGATTTCAGTTATGTTTTGTCATCAACACAATGATAAAAAATACATTTCTCCCCCCTTCCTTTCCAAGCTTTAATGAGGGCGAGGTAAAAAATTTGTCACATATGTGACTTACATCACCCCCACTTTTTATGAATGTTGCAAGAAATCTTGTAAGCCAATCAAATATGATGACATAAAACTCACTTTTCCTCCCTACCTTTCCAATATTTGATGAGGTGGGGTCCAAAACCCTTTTTCGCATTCACTTGTGAAACTTGACACCAAGAAGGAAAATTGGGGTCACCTTCCTTCCTCTGTAGCTCCAACTGCTGAGAAAATTTGTCATAAATTATAGAGTCTTGCAAAAATGCTCACTAGAAGAAATCTCAAGGCTCTACCACCTCACTTGCTAGGTCAATAACACCTCTTTCACCATGCAAGTTTCTTTCCATCTATCACATTTCTATCTCAATTTTACTTCATAGTTTTAAATCCAACATTGTGATTTTTTATTATTCAAAAAAAATTTAAGGCACCGTTGTCACTGCTACAACAATCTCCAAAGTTTTGGCTTACGCTCCATTTCGGAGCCTGCCTTGGTCTTGTACATTGTCGTCACAAACATTGAAACTCATTCCATGTGTTTTCTTAAGTTTTTTTCCCCTTTGCAAGATAGGAAAAATGTCATCTTCACATGTTAGTTTTCACATCATGTATATAAGCCTTTTTTAGTGCTTTCAAGATGTCACCTTTGTGTAAATGAGTTGTTATAACTTTGTAAACATAGATTGCACTCATTTCCAAAGTTTTAAGCATTTTCAAACAAGTGTCGTCATAGTTGTCTAAAGTGTTTCTTAAGTGTCGCTCTTGTTGTAAGTTTTCATAAAGCTGTCGCACGGAGGGAAATTCATTTTCATGTGTCCTGGATGATATATGTTGTTGTGTCATAAATTAGACTAAGTGTGTGATCAAAGTCAAAGTCTTATCACTGTTCACATCACTCTCAGAGATCCCACACTTATTCATATTTTGAAAAGCTTCCCGACCAAGAAACCTAGCTTCACCCGGCCTCACTCAACTACGCACTGCATAGTATCAGTCCTCTAGATGTGACCTTGACTCTTGGCACTGCACAATGCACAATTCCTGCATCTCAGGACTACTGCATTGCATAGTTTCTGTGCTCAAGTCCCTACCTTGACTCCTAGAATTGTGCAATTCCTCCTCTCATCCTAGCCTTAACTGTGCATTACATAGTCTCTATCCTTAGTCTCATCCTTGAGCTCTTGAACTATGTAAATACAAAATGACCCAATCTCCCTTGTCTCCCGAAACTATGCAATGTTCTCACGCAGTGCTCATCCCCTCATCCTCTCACACTGATCTCTAGAATTGCACACTTTTCTCCCTCATCCCAGCTTGAAATACACACTGCATGGTCTCAAGGCTCAAGGCTCCCCTTAACTGGTTGAACTGCGCAAATGCATAGTCATTGAGCCCTTTTCCCAACCTTCTATTCAGTTCAAGCTCAATTAATGGATTAGTATGCACAATCTTAGACTAGGGGTTTTTCAGACTGCTGTTGTCTCGTCATGGGTGAATTGCAGGATCAGGTACCTTATCATTCCATGGAGGGATGATGAAGAAGGAGATGAAGGAGTGCAACATGATGAAATAAATTATTGTAGTTGAGTATGCAAGCTGATCAATTAAGAGAAAGAAAAGGGACACAAATTTACGATCACTATTCAAGACATGAGATCATTGAAGATCCCTTATCACCAAGCCATGCAAAGGTGAAAAGAAAAGAATTCTGAAGCAAACCCACAATAAACAATAGCAATAATTTCTTGATATTACCACATCATCAAGTAGTCTATGTTAGCAATGTCATGTCATGTCATGTCATGAGTTGTCACATGCCACACCATTGTGGTTAATGATGTAAATTATGTTTCGAAAATGTATTGTAAAGTGGAAGTCCAAAGGACTTGTATGGAACATGAAGAGTCATGTAAAGTTGAAAATTCATAAGAAGTCAAACAATCATGAGGGTAGATGAAGAGTCTTAAGGTGAGGCATCATTTCCTCATTGTTATATATAGACCCTCATGATAAGAGAAAAACACTTTTCACCTTGTCTCCTCCTGCAAGGTGTTAGAGAGATAAGCAAGTTCTATTAAGGAGCAAGGAGTGCCTTCAATGCTCCACTATTGGAGCTAGTGATATCCACTGTATACACGTGTCTTGGAAATTTTACTTAATAATAGAAGCCTTCAAGGCCAACATGTTCTTCATGTATGGATTATGAATATTTTTAAGACTATTCTATAGATGTTTGTATTTTATGTTTGCTTTCATCTGTGCTAAGGTAGTTGAACTATTTAAGTTATTTTAGTGCTTACATTATTGAGAATGTGATGTAATTCTCATTTTTGTTGTCGCATCCTTGTGGAATATTCCTCAATATATTAGACAAATATTTCTAATTGATTGGTTGTAATGACCGTCACATATTTTGTGGACTATCCCACTTGATGGTGTACAGATCCTTATTATTCATGTGTGCCTCTACTAGGGTGGTACTGCTACCTCTCTCTTAGAGGCTCACTTTTCCTCCCTTCCGTAGTGAAAGAACTTTGACACACATAAAATTGAACACTCACCAAGCACACTTACTTTCTTTTCAAAGGCACATTCGCGTTCCTTTCTCGCTGACAAATAAAGCCAAGGAAATATATAAGAATACATGGAAATTGGGCCGATATTCCGGATGGGGATCCTACTCCAAACGGTGTGAGGTCTAATTGGAACTTCACATTAGGGAGACCCCTTGGTTGATGGATTTCCAACACCATCAACAATGGTGCTAGAAAGAGGGCCAAATGACAAGATATGCTTGTTGAGTCTGTTTTGATACTCTTATCTCAAATGGCTCATCCTCAAATATTACTCCCGGGGTGTTTATCTAATTTATCCATTTATCAATTTTCAATCCCCGATGAGCCTCTCTATCACTTGTCTCAATTAAATTTTGATGGTGAGGATGGAGCATCCATAACCACACACATTTCTGATTTTCTTAAATTTTGTGAATCTTATGAAATCGATGATGAAGAGTTTTCTTGTGTGATTTTCTTCCTCCCTCTTGAAGGTCATGTGAATCAATGGTGCCATACCATACCACTCGCCTCCATCCATTATTTCCATCATTTCTCCAAGGAACTTTATTAAGACTTTGATAGGTATAATTATCGAGATGTTTATAAAAGAATCAATCAGTTAAGAATGAAGCTTGATGAATCAGTTGAGGATTTCTCTAATCGATTCCTTCACCTTTTTTATGAATTTCCTAAAGAAGATGCAGATTGAGACTTATTTAAACAAAAGTTTCATCATTTGGTACATGTCTCTTTGCATGGTGAACTGAACCCCCTAATGATTCTACTTCCCCAACTCTTGCGAATCATGAGATGTAGAATTTTTCATTGTACATTAATCTGATTATGCAATGTACGAAAGAAAAATACTTAATCTACTTCTACTATCAAACTTGTGGAAGCTTAATCGATTTTGAGCAAGATCAAACAGAACACATATAATAGAGAAGAAGAATCAATCACACATGAAACCCAGAAGAATACTCTAGGGAAAGCCTTAGCTAAAAATTCTGCTATTTGTATTATCACACAAGTGGAAATATCTCAAGATTACACAAAGCTTTAGCTCTCACAGCTATCCATCTCTCAGTACAATCCCTCACTATTGCCCATAGGCAAACAAGGCTTCTCTTAAACCTTCTCCTCTGCTCTCCAAGCCTCCTATTTCCTTTCATTGTTCCTATGGGATGATTCACCTTCAACCAAGCGGAACACTACTCTTACACAATGTAAAACTGCACAATCCTCAAGGAATGAATTCCCTCTGCATGCAAGAGATTTTCTCATAGGAAAATTCTTACAACTGGTAGTACACTGTCCTTGCCTTTAATCTCAACTGGGTCTTTGTCTAAACTGACATTCATGAGTTATTTATGAGAGAATATTCAGTTATCTGGAGAACACTAGTTGCATGCATTAATTGACTGAACTCGCAATCAGTTCCACAAACCGTTTGGAACTAATTTAACTGGACTTAACTCAATTAACTGAGCTAACTAATTACAACTCAAATACAACTTATCCTTATCTCCTTAATTAAGGGATAACTTACTCAATCAAAGGGATAACTGTTGCATGACTTCACAAAGACTTCATGTCTGAATTTCTCCAACTAATTACCTCAAGATGAATTAATTAATTATTTTTCAAACAGCTGGTGAGACTAAGTTCAAATTTTAATTCTCAATTTTAATTCAAGGACAAATTAAAATTGGAATATATCTTGAAATGCTATCTATAGCAATGCTATTTTTAGCATTTCTTGTTGCTATTTTCAACACTCCTTCTCAACAAGAAAGGGATTATCTGCCACCACGATCTTGTCTCTATGGAACTCGAATTTACACTTTGACAATAACTTAGTAAAAATGTCAACATCTTGCTCCTCAGTCGAAATATACTGCAACAACATGATCCTCCTCCCCACACAGTCCCTGAGATGATGATACCGAATGTCGATATGGTTGGACCTATCATGAAATATTGGATTCTCAAAGAGTTTGATATAACTCTGATTATCACAATATATCACAGTTGGATCCATCCTCTGATCAAACAAACCAACTAGAATTTTCCACATCCAAATGGCCTCACATGCTACTTGACTTGTAGCCATGTATTTAGCCTTTGCTAAGCTTAGTGCAACTGACCTCTGTTTCCTGCCGTACCAAGAAACTGCAGCTGAACCAAGGTTGAAAATTCCTCCTGATGTGCTCTTCTGATTTGATTGACTCCCTGCCCAATCTGCATTTGTGAAGCCCTGTATCTTCTCTCCCTCTGACCGTCTGTACCATAATCCAAACTGAGATGCGCCTCTGAGGTATCTCAAAACATGCTTAGTTTCCTTCCAAAACAGCTTGGTAGGTTGAACCATAGCTTGACTCACCTGGTTCATTGCATAGCACAAATATGGTCGTGTGTTCACTAAGTACATCAGTGAACCCACAAGTTTCCTGTACACAATAGCTTCTACTACTTCTCTTGAAGTAGCATCGTCCTTCCTCCAGTTACCTGCTAGAG
Source organism: Pinus taeda (assembly GCA_000404065.3). NCBI lineage: Eukaryota > Viridiplantae > Streptophyta > Pinopsida > Pinales > Pinaceae > Pinus > Pinus taeda. The sequence continues at coordinate 108,644 of APFE030919930.1, read as the reverse complement.
GATTCTGCATGGGCTTGCACTTCTCCATGTGGAATCTCCTTAGTATCTCATTGGCATACTTGCCATGAGACACAAACACTTCCCCATCCTTTTGCCACACTTCCATGCCTAAAAAGTAGTGCATGAGATCCATGTCTTTCATCTCGAACTCTCTTGCAAGGTCCTCCTTGCAAGACATGATCAACTGATCATCACCTGTCAATATCAGATCATCAACATAAAGAACAATGATCAACTGCTTACCTTCCACCATGATGTGGTACAAGTTCGAATCCGCTTCACTCTTTGTGAAGCCCAACCCAGTGAAGTAGTTGTTGATCCTGGTGTACCAAGCATGAGGTGCTTGCTTCAGCCCGTACAAAGCTCTCTTGAGTCGACACACATGCGACTCACAATCGAAGGTCTCAAAACCTTCCAGTTGCTCTATATACACCTCTTCCTCAATCTTGCCATTGAGGAATGCAGTCTTCACATCCATCTGATAGATCTTCCAACCCATCTGTGTTGATAGTGCCAACATCGATTTGATAGATGAGTACCTTGCTACAGGAGCAAAAGTCTCATCATAGTTAATCCCCTCGACCTATGAAAAACCATAGGAAATAAACTTTGCCTTATGTTTCTCCAAATTACCATCAGCAGCTTGCTTTACCTTGTAAAGCCAGCAGGAACTCACATCTGACTTGTTCTCCAGTCTTGGAACCACATCCCAAACACTGTTCCGAACTATGGAGTCATACTCCTCCACCATAGCATCAACCCAAATCGGTTGCTACACTGCTTCCTCAAAGGAAGATGGCTTGGTCTCAACACATTAGCCAACAAGGGCCATGTATCCAGTGTACCTATCAGGTGACCTCCTCTGTCTGCGATGAGAAGATGGTTCTCCTACATTCTCTCTCGCATCTGACAATAATCTGTTAGCTTCTCTCATGTGCTTCCGCCCATCTCTGGAAGACTCTGCTTGAGTGGATGTTGCCACTCCTGGAACATCTGCATACAGTTGCTCCACATCAGTGTGCGGCTCCTCCTTCTTAGGAACCAAAAGTTCCTCCACAACCTGTAGTTGGATCTCCCTCTCATGGGAAACTTGCATGGCCTTCTGCTCATCAAACTTAAGATATTTGCGAACCACTGTCTTCTGACTGGTAGGAAAATAAACCCGATAGTTGTGGGGTGTATCAGTGTACCCCACAAGTATCCCCAACTCTACTGTCGGTTCAAGTTTCTTCCAGGCATCCTTGGTCACATGGAAATAAACCGATGAGCCAAAGATCCTGAAGTGACCCACATCTGGTCTCTTCCCAAAGAAAGCTTCCTCTGGTGTCTTTATCCCAAGAATGTGATGCAGGCTTCTATTCTACAAATAGACCGCTGTGTTGCATGCCTCAGCCCACAAATTAAGTGGTCATGCAGCATCACCTGAGCTACCCCCACAATCGTTCTGTTCTTCCTCTCGGCCACCCCATTCTGCTATGGGTTATGAGGTGTCATCAATTCCCGTTTAATTCCTTCCGCTCCACAGAAGTCCTTGAACTCTTGAGAGACATACTCTCCACCATTGTCACTTCTCAAGGCCCTGATCTTCTTCCCTAATTCTTTCTCAACCAAAGCTTTGAACTCACAAAACTTTGAGAAGGTTTGATCCTTCTTCTATATGAAATAAATCCAGAATTTATGAGAAAAATCATCAATGAAAATCACATAACACCTTTGTTTCGTGGTGGAGGTTGTCAAGAATGGTGCGTACACATCTGTATGAACTCGCTCCAAGATTGCTTCAGCTCGACTGTCTCGATCATGAAATGAATATTTTGCATACTTACTCAAGGTACAACCTTTGCATGTGTCCATTTGCTCAAGTTTACATTTGGGAAGTCCGATAGAGATCTACTGCATTATCTTCAAGGCCCCATGATGCAAGTGGCCCAACCGCCTATGCCATAATTGGCCAATATCTTGGCTTTGCACCAATTCTACTTTGGAACTCAATGCAACACAGTCATCTACCTCCAGCTTGTAGAGATTCTTCACTTGATTCCTAATCCTCTTGGTCTGACCTGTGGCTATGTGTCTCAGGAATGCCTTTCCTTTACTGAAGACTACATCGTAGCCTTTGTCTTCCAACATTACGACCGATACTAAGTTCTTCTTTAGTCCAGGCACATACTTTACATCAGTCAGGGTGAGAGGAGCTCCATGCTCCCTCTGAAAAGCAACCATGCCTTCACCTAAAACACGACAATTTCCATCAATGCCCATCTCTATGTGCATCTTGAGGTCTTTCTCCTCCAAGGTACTGAATAAACTCTTATCACCAGTCATGTGGAATGAGGTTCCACTTTCTAGGTACCAAACACAACCCACCATCGATGAAACCATGCATGTGATGAGGGTAAAATCCAATTCGAACTGAGAGGCCAGTGCCTCACCTTCTAATCCTTTCGAGGATCCCTTCTTGGATTTATTCAATGGACAATTTGTTGCATAATGGCCCACCTCATGACAATTAAAGCATCTCACTTTATATTTGTCAATCTTCTTCACACCATGGGAAGAACTCGATTTGGAATGGGAAGCCTTCCCTTTCCCTTTCCTCGCCTTACTTGCTAAGTCTAGATTTTCTTCATCATCATGCTTAGATGAAGAACTATCTCTGGTGCTCCTCCTGATCTCCTCCTGCATCAGATCTGACCGCAGTTGTTCCCAATCCGACAGTTTCTCTCTTCCATTCCCTGAGTCCTGGTAACTATGCTAGCTCTTAGGAAGACCGAGGAGAGCAAGACTCACCATATCATCATTGAATATCATTATTCCTACACTTCCAAGCTCATCCCTACAGGTGGTGAGCTTCTTTAGATATGTAGAAATCATGACACCCTTTTCACACTTGATTTTCTGAAATTTGTCCTTCAGCGCTAGTTTCCTCTGGTCGCTACTGTTCTGATATAGGTCCTTCAATTTCTTCCACGTTGAGAAAGGAGTCTCCTTCCCATGGAGACTTGAAACAATATGGTCTCGAACTCCCTCTAGAAGAATCACCCTCGCCTTCGCCACACACTTCTTCCATTCCACCAATTCTTGGGCATTAGCTGCTGCTGGCTTGGGGATTTCTTAATCAATGAAATCCTTCAAACCATTGTCTTCTAATACCACTTCCATGTGATCCTTCCATGCTATGTAATTCGAGCTACCATCCAGGGCATACTCGAGTCTCAAGACATTGAACACCATTGGTGAACTTTGAGGTGTGATAAGAATTAGATTTTGTACCTGAAATCAAGAACTTCAACCTTCGAGCTTTTCCCTTCTCAATTATGTTGTTCACAACTCTGACCACCTTTGCTCTAATACCATGTAGAAATTCTCAGTGTAGATTAATCTGATTATGCAATGTACTAAAGAAAAATACTTAATCTACTTCTACTATCAAACTTGCAGAAGCTTAATCGATTTTGAGCAAGATCAAACATAACACATATAACAGAGAAGAAGAATCAATCACACATGAAACACAGAAGAATACTATGGGGAAATCCTAAGCTAAAAACCCCGCTATCTGTATTATCATACAAGTGGAAATATCCTAGGATTACACAAAGCTTTAGCTCTCACAACTATCCAGCTCTTAGTACAATCCCTCACTACTGCTCATAGGCAAACGAAGCTTCTCACAAACCTTCTCCTCTGCCCTCCAAGCCTCCTATTTCCTTGCGCCGTTCCTCTGGGATGATTCAACTTCAACCAAGTGGAACACTGCTCTTACACATTGTAAAACTATGCAATCCTCAAGGAATGAATTCCTTTTGCATGCAAGAGTTTTTCTCATAGGAATATTCTTGCAACTGATAGTACATTTTCCTTGCCTTTAATCTCAACTGGGCCTTTGTCTGAATTGACATGCATGAGTTATTTATGAGAAAAATATTTAGTTATCTAGAGAATTCTAGTTGCATGCATGCATGCATTAATTGACTGAACTCACAATCAGTTTCACAAACCGTTTGGAACTAATTTAATTGGACTTAACTCAGTTAATTGAGCTAACTAATTACAACTCAAATACAACTCATCCTTATCTCCTTAATTAAGGGACAACTTCCTCAATCAAAGGGATAACTATTGCATGACTTCACAAAGACTTCATGTTTGAATTTCTCCAACTAATTAACTCAAGATGAATTAATTAATTATTTTTCAAATAGCTGGTGAGACTAAATTCAAATTTTATTTCTCAATTTTAATTCAAGGACAAATTAAAATTGGAATATATCTTGAAATGCTATCTATAGCAATGCTATTTTTAGCATTTATATTTTTAGCATTTCTTGTTGTTATTTTCAACACTCCCTCTCAACAAGAAAGGGATTATCTTCCACCCCAATCTTGTCTCTATGGAACTCGAATTTACACTTTGATAATAACTTAGTCAAAATGTCAGCATCTTGCTCCTTGGTTGAAATATACTACAACAACATGATCCTCCTCCCCACACAATCCCTGAGATGATGATACCGAATGTCGATATGTTTGGACCTATCATGAAATACTGGATTCTCAAAGAGTTTTAAACAACTCTGATTATCACAATAGATCACCGTTGGATCCATCCTCTGATAAAAAAAACCAACTAGAATTTTCCGCATCCAAATGGCCTCACATGCTGCCTGACTTGCAGCCCTGTATTCAGCCTCTGCTGAGCTGAGTGCAATTGAACTCTATTTCCTACTGTACCAAGAAACTACAGTTGAACCAAGGTTGAAATTTCCTCCTAATGTGCTCTTCCGATCTGATGGGCTCCCTGCCCAATCTGCATATGTGAAGCCCTATAGCTTCACTTCCTCTGACTATCTGTACCATAATCCATCCTGAGATGTGCCTCTGAGGTATCTCAAAACATGGTTAGCCGCCTTCCAAAATAGCTTGATTAGCCGGACCATAGCTTGACTTAGCTGGTTCACCGCATACCACAAATCTGGTCATGTGTTCACTAAGTACATTAGTGAACCCACAAGTTGCCGATACATAGTAGCTTCTACTACTTCTCCTGAAGTAGCATCCTCCTTCCTCCAATTACCTGCTAGAGGAGTCTGCATGGGCTTACACTTCTCCATGTGGAATCTCCTGAGTATCTCATTGGCATACTTGCCTTGTGACACAAAAACTTCCCCATCCTTCTGCCACACTTCCATGCCTAGAAAGTAGTGCATGAGACCCATGTCTTTAATCTCGAACTCTCCTGCAAGGTCCTCCTTGCAAGACATGATCAACTGATCATCACCTATTAATATCAGATCATCAACATAAGGAACATTGATCAACTGCTTACCTTCCACCATGATGTGGTACAAGTTCGCATCGCTTCACTCTTTGTGAAGCCCAACCCGGTGAAGTAGTTGTTGATCCTGGTGTAGCAAGCACGAGGTGCTTGCTTCAGCCCGTACAAAGCTCTCTTGAGTTGGCACACATGCGACTCACGATCGAAGGTATCAAAACCTTTTGGTTGCTCTATGTACACCTCTTCCTCAATCTTGCCATTGAGGAATGTAGTCTTCACATCCATCTGATGGATCTTCCAACCCATCTGTGCTGATAGTGCCAACATCGATCTGATAGATGAGTACCTTGCTACAGGAGCAACTGTCTAATCATAGTTTATCCCCTCAACCTGTGAGAAACCACGGGAAACAAACCTTGCCTTATGTTTCTCCACACTACCATAAACAACTTGCTTTACCTTGTAAAGCCAATGGGAACTCACAACTGACTTGTTCTCCTGTCTTGGAACCACATCCCAAACACTGTTCCGAACTATCAAGTCATACTCCTCTACCATAGCATCAACCCAAATCAACTGCTACATTGCTTCCTCAAAGGAATGTAGGTTTTAACCCCATGCATAAATTACCTGCATATGAATTCTAAAACACAGAAAATAAACAATGTGAGAGCATAACACATAAAACACAGATACATAGAGATTTTCCCTTGGATCCCAAAACCAGGACTACCAGCTTGATTTTTCATTATGTTCCTTTCAATGTTGCAATACATATTTATACATGGTGAAGCATCCAATACCATGGACCGAAAACCATCGCGTCCAAAACCATGGACTGAAAAACCATCGCATCCAAAACCATGTGCGAAAAACATGCAAAAAACCATATGTAGGTCCGCCCAACCTAACATAGGGTCCAAAACCAAAATTTTCAGGGGCACTGCCCTGGACCCCATAGAGTTGGGTTACCTATACCCCTCAAACTGCATATGAATCCCCTTGCTACGCAATCGGCATAATGAAGGGGGCGCTCCGTCCCCCCTCTAACCCCCCGGTTAACTATGTGGGCTAGTCGTGGAAAAAATATAACACAACCCAACATTCTCCCACTTGTTGTTTTCTTTCCATAGGGGGCCACAAGAGAGCTTAATCATTTATCCAGCACTACAATGCCCATTGTTTCTCTACACCAAGAGAACTTCTCAGAGCTCACAAATTTTGTCAATGCATATGCAGTATTCTTCTAAGTGTCCACCTTTACTAGAAACACCTTTTTGTGCTATAAGGATAGACTGTGACAGCCAAAGTGCAATTTTCTTGGCCAAGAACCCTGCATATCATTCAAAGAAAAAGAACATCTATGTTTAGTATCACTTTGTGAGGGATATGATAGAAGGCAAAAAGGTGTTGCTAGAAGACAAAAATTTCACTTTGGCTGTCACAGTATAGCCTTATAGCTCCATGAAGTGTCCACCTTTACTAGAAACACCTTTACTAGCACAAACCATAATCTCTAGTGCCACTCAAATACCTAAAAACTCGCTTCATTGTTGTGCAGTGCTCCTTCCCTGGTTTTGACATAAACCTCCTCAATACTCCCACTACATGTGCAATATCTGGTCTAGTACAGACCATCGCATACATTAGGCTACCAACTACACTTGCATATGGAACATGAGACATGTCCTCTTCCTCTTCTTGTGTCTTGGGACACTGTTCAACAGATAACTTTACACCTACATGAATAGGAACCTTCACCGATTTACTATCCTGCATATTAAACCTTTGCAATATTGTCTCGACATATTTCCTTTGGTTTAAACAGAGCTTCCTCTTTGTCCGGTCTCTTTTAATTTCCATTCCCAAAATATAGGTTGCAGCATCAAGATCTTTCATGTCAAATTTGGAGGACAAATGGGTCTTCAAATCCTGGATAATTTCTTTGTCATTTCCAACCAGCAACATATAATCCACATACAAGACTAGATAAATAACACGGTCACCAATTAATTTAAAATACACACAGTGATCTGCTTTGCTTCTGGTGAAGCCAAGTCCTCGTATAAATGTATCAAATTTCTGATACCACATCCCTGGTGACTGTTTTAACCCATACAGAGACTTCTTTAACTGCATACCAGTTCTTTCTTACCCTTCACCGCAAAGCCTTCAGGTTGCTTCATGTAGATTTCCTCTTCCAAATCCCCGTGAAGAAATTCTATCTTCACATCCATCTGTTCTACCTCAAAATCAAAAGCAGCAGCAACATATAAAAGTAATCTAATAGAAGTTACCTTGGAACAGGAGAAAAAATATCACCAAAATCAATTCCCAGCACCTGGGAATAACCTTTTGCTACCAACCGAGCTTTGTATTTCTCCACCTTCCCTTCTGCATGTGTCTTCTTCTTGAACACCCATTTGCTGCCAATGGGTTTCCTTCCAGCCGGCAACTCCACCAGATCCCAAGCCTCATTTTTGTGCAAAGATGCCATTTCATCAACCATGGCCTCTTTCCAGAGTTTTCCATCCTCTGATCCACTGCTTCCTTCACAGTTCTGGGATCATCATCAGTAACAGACAAAGCAAAGTTTGAACAGAAAGCAGATGGACTATACCTTTCTGGCTGCCTTCTTTCTCGAGCTGATCTTCTCACAGCAGGAGTTTGTGGCTCTTCATCTTCTGATTCCTCCTCTGCTACAGAGTCTGATTCTTCCTCCTTTAGTTCAAACTCTATCTTCACAGGTTCCTTTGGTTGGACTTCATGTTTAATAACATCTTTCACCTCTCTGAACACCACATCTCGACTGTACACAACCTTCCTTGTTACTGGGTTCCAAAGCTTATAACCCTTTAAACCATCCTTATACCCAATAAAGATGCACTTTTCAGATTTACTATCCAACTTGGTTCGTTTCTCCTTTGGAACATGTACATATGCATCACATCCAAATACCCTCAGATGTGAAAGAGAGGGTTTCTTACCAGTCCATACTTCTTGTGGAGTCTTATCCTCCAACGCTGATGAAGGGTGACTGTTGACCAAGTAACATGCAATATCCACCGCCTCTGCCCAGAATTCTTGTCCTAACCCGACACCACTGAGCATGCTTCTTTCCCTTTCCATCAACGTCTTGTTCATTCTTTTTGCAGCTTCATTTTGCTGAGGTGTATATGGAGTAGTTTTCTGCCGTGCTATACCAAACTTCTTATAGAATTCTTCAAATTCCTTACTGCAAAACTCTCCACCATTATTTGTCCTCAACACCTTTATCTTCTTCTCGGTATGGTTTTCCACCAAAGCCTTAAATTCTTTAAACCTGTCAAAGACTTCACATTTCTTCTTAAGGAAATATATTCATGTATTCCTTGAGAAGTCATCTATAACTGATACATAGTACACAGACTTACCCAGTGATGGAACCTTCACAGATCCAAACACATCACTATGCACAAGCTCTAATATATGTTTTGCCCGCTTACCACCAGAGGGGAAACTCACCCGATTCTACTTCCCATATACACAATTTTTACAGAAATCAAAATCCAGAGAGCTATTACTCATACCTTCTGCCATACCTTTACCATGAAGTATTCGAAGGCCCTTCTATCCAATATTTCCAAGCCTTCGATGCCACAACATGGTCTTCTCTCCAGAGACCAACAGATTTTCTACTCCACTTTCAGGAACCACAAAACTGTTGCACCCATCAACAACCTTGCTACCTTACAGATTGTACAGAGTTCCAATCCGAACTCCCCGCATCAATAGTAGTGCTACCTAAACCATCTTGTAGGTATCCTTCTCGAACACTATTTTTACACCTGCATCATCCAACTTGCTTACAGAAATCAGATTTCTGGCCAATGCAAGAATATGAAGAACACCCAAAAGTGTTCTAACCCTTCCACCTTGCAACCTCAACTTTACTTTTCTGCGACCAACAATTCAATCCTTCCTATCATCCCCTAAGAAGACATCACCACCATCGTATTTCTCATACTTGCAGAACCACTCTCTATGGGGAGTGAAGTGAAAGGATGCACCTGAGTCAATCAACCATGCCTCATGATCTACATGTGTACTTGAAGAAGCAAATTACACATCCCCACCTTCATCTGAGGTGGTTTTCGCCTCTATAGAAGGAGAATCATCAGATCCCTTTCCTTTATGAGGAGCTTTAGATTTACAATCCCTTTTGTAGTTCCCTTCCTTTCTGCATTTCCAGCACACCACCTTTACAGGTTTTCCTGGAGATTTAGATCTCCCACTCGATGACTTATTTTTGTTTCTATTCTGGGACTGTCCTTGTATAGACAAGGCATCACCATTCTGGCTCTCCATATTTTTTCCTCTCATCTCCTCCATCAGCAAGGATGAGACTATTTCATCAAACTGTAAGGTAGTTGCATTGCTACCTATTGCAATAACCAGACTATCCCACGAATCTAGTAGAGAACACAACAAACTGATGCACTTATCTTCATCTGAAATTTTAATATCAACAGATGTTAAATGACTTACCACAGTATTAAATGAGTTCAGAGGCTCTGTCACCGAGTCTCCATCTTTCATCCTCAGGTTATACAACTTTTTCTGCAGGAACAATTTATTCACCAGAGACTTAGATTCGTATGAAGTCCCTAACTTGTCCCACAAAGCCTTCGCTGTAGCTTCCCCTGATACATTCAACAATACTAAATCTAAGACACACAATCGTATTGTGCTCTTTTCCTTCCAATCCAACTTCTTCCATTCTTCATCGGACACTCTTGTTGGTTTAGTACCTAGATCTACCGCGATCCACTGATCGTTATCCACGAACAGATGCTCCATCTTGAGTTTCCACAACTCAAAACTTTGACCATTAAATTTCTCAATCTCTATCTTTCCACTGCTCGCCATCTTCTTTCACCACTAGAATTGATCTCACAGATCTCCCACTGAACAAGGTCTACTACAGGCCCAAGCGAAACCCCTCAACAACAAAGGCGTCCCCTTGAAGCCAAAACAACTCTGATACCAAATGTAGGTTTTAACCCACGTACATAAATTATCTGCATATGAATTCTAAAACACATAAAATAAACAATGTGAGAGCATAACACATAAAACACATATACACAGAGATTTTCCCCTGGATCCCAAAACCGGGACTACCAGCTTGATTTTTCATTATGCTCCTTTCAATGTTACATTACATATTTATACATGTTGAAGCATCCAATACCATGGACTGAAAACCATCACGTCCAAAACCATGGACCGTAAAACCATCGCATCCAAAACCATGTGCGAAAAACATGCATAAAACCATAGGTAGGTCCGCCCAACCTAACATAGGGTTTGAAACCAAAATTTTCGGGGGTGTTGCCTCAGAACCCATAGAGTGGGGTTACTTGTACCCCTCAAACCCCCTATGACTCCCCTTGCTACGCAATCGGCATAATGAAGGGGGGCTCTAGCCCCCCTCTAACCCCCCGATTAACTACGTGGGCTAGTTGTGGAAAGAATATAACACAACCCAACAAGGAAGATGGCTCGGTCTCAACACATTCCCCAACAAGGGCCATGTATCCAATGTACCTATCAGGTGACCTTCTCTTTCTGTGTTGAGAATATGGTTCTCCCACATTCTCTCTCGCATCCAACAACAATATGTCAGCTTCTCTTGTGCGCTTCCGCCCATCTCTGGAAGACTCTGCTTGAGTGGATGTCTCCACTCCTGGAACCTCTACATGGGGCTGATCCGCATCAGTCTAAGGCTCCTCATCCTTAGGAACCAAAAATTCCTCCACAGCTTGTAGTTGGAGCTCCCTTCAAGGGAAACTCGCACGGCCTTCTGCTCATAAAACTTAAGATCTCTGCGAACCACTGTCTTCTGAATGGTAGGCAAATACACCCGATAATTGTGAGGTGTATCAGTGTACCCCACAAGTATCCCCAACTCTGTTGTTGGCTCAAGTTTCTTCTGGGCATCCTTGGTCACATGGCAATATATCGATGAGCCAAATATCCTAAAGTGACCCACATCTGGTCTCTTCCCAGAGAAAGCTTCCTTTGGTGTCTTCATCCCAAGAATGCGATGCGGGCTTATATTTTGCAAATAGACTGTTATGTTGCATGCCTCAACCCACAAATGAAGTGGTAGGCCTTGGTCATGCAGCATCGCCTTAGCTACCCCCACAGTCATTCTGTTCTTCCTCTCGGCCACCCCATTCTACTGTGGGTTATGAGGGGCCGTCAAATCCCATTTAATTCCTTCCGTTGCGTAGAAGTCCTTAAACTCTTGAGAGACATACTCTCCACCATTGTCGCTTCTCAAGGCCCTGATCTTCTTCCCTGATTCTTTCTCAACCAAAGCTTTGAACTCACAAAACTTTGAGAAGGTTTGATCCTTCTTCTACATGAAAGAGATCCAACTTTTATGAGAAAAATCATCAATGAAAATCACATAATACCTTTGTTTAGCGGTGGAGGCTGTCAAGAATGGTCCACAGACATCTGTATGAACTCGCTCCAAGATTGCTTCAACTCGACTGTCTCGATCATGAAATGAAGACTTGGTGTACTTTCCCAAGGTAAAACATTTTCATGTGTCCACTTGCTCAATTTTACATTTGGGAAGTCCAGTAGAAATCTATTGCATTATCTTTAAGGCCCCATGATGCAAGTGGCCCAACCGCTTATGCTGTAACTCACAAATATCTTGGCTTCGCACCAATTCTGATTTGGAACTAAATGTAGCACAGTCATCTACCTCCAGCTTATAGAGATATTCACTTGAATCCTAATCCTCTTGGTCTGACCCATGGCTATGTGTATCAGGAACGCCTTTCCTTTACTGAAGAATACATCATAGCCTTTGTCTTCCAACATCGTGACCAATACCAAGTTCTTGTTCAGTCCAGGCACATACTTTACATCAGTTAGGGTGAGAGGAGCTCCATGCTCCCTATGAAAAACAACTGTGCCTTCACCTGAAACAAGATACTTTCCATCATCGCCCATCTCTATGCGCATCTTGAGGTCTTTCTCCTCCAAGATACTGAATAAACTCTTATTTCCTGTCATGTGGAATGAGGCTCCACTGTCCAGGTACCAAACACAACCCACCATCAATGAAACCATGCATGCAATGCGGGTAAAATAAATTCGAACTGAGAGGCCAAGCCTCACCTTTTGATCCTTTCAAGGATCCCTTCTTGGATTTCTTCAATGGACAATTTGTTGCATAATGGCCCACCTCATGACAATTAAAGAATTTCACTTTAGATTTGTCAATCTTCTTCACACCATGGGAGGAACTTGATTTGGAATGGGAAGCCTTCCCTTTCCCTTTCCTCGCCTTACTTGCTAAGGCTATATTTTCTTCATCATCGTGCTTAGATTAAGAACCATTTTTGGTGCTCCTCCTAATCTCCTCCTGCATCAAATCCGACCATAGTCGTTCCCAATTCGATAGTTTCTCTCTTCCATTCACCGAGTCCCGGTAACTATGTTAGCTCTTAGGAAGATTGAGGAGAGCAAGACTCACCATATCGTCATTGGCTATCATTATTCCTACACTTCCAAGCTCATCTCTACAGGTAGTGAGCTTGTTTAGATATGTAGAAATCGTGTCGCCCTTTTCACACTTGATTTTCTGAAGCTTGTCCTTCAGCGCTAGTTTCCTCTAGTAGCTACTGTTTTGATATAGGTCCTTCAATGTCTTCTACATTGAGAATGAAGTCTCCTTCCCATGGAGACTCAAGACAATATGGTCTTGAACTCCCTCCAGAAGAATCCTCCTCATCTTCGCTACACACTTCTTCCATTCCACCAATTATTGGGAATTAGCTGTTGCTGGCTTGGGGATTTATTGGTCAATGAAATCCTTCAAACTATTGTCTTCTAATACCACGTCCATGCGATCCTTCCATGCTATGTAATTCGAGCTACCATCCAAGTCATACTCGAGTCTCAAGCCATTGAACGCCATTGGTGAACTTTGAGGTGTGATAAGAATTCGATTGTGTACCTGCAATCAAGAACTTAAAACTTAAAACTTTTCCCTTCTCAGTTATGTTGTTCACAACTCTGATTACCTTTGCTCCGATACCATTCTTCTTCTGCTTGTCATGACTCAGATTAAATGGAGGAAATCCTAGAATGGATCATGAAGCCTATGGTTAAGAGTAACTCCTCCATTCCGCAAGATGATGTTGTTGTTAATAACTCTAGTCTCGAATATGATCTATATTTTTGCTATCCTCCATCATCTACATGCCATGACTATTTGTATTGTGATCTACCTGAACAATCTGTTCCACCAGCTAGTTTTTCACAGTCTCTTGATTCTCGAGTTGCTGGTTCAAATTGCGATAAGATAAAATATAGTCACTTTACACAAGTAGAGGAGCAAGAAGGTGAATATGCTTTCAATATATCTTCTCTTTTTCAAAATACTCCATGTAAAAACAATGCGCTTCCATTCTTGGATGTTTCTCAATCTTGTAATATCAAGAGTGAATAAGATACAATCACTTCTTTTAATCAATCCATGGCCCTAGAAAAAAATCAATCTGATGATGATGACTTTGTTGATGAATGTGATCATGAATTTCCAAGTGCATCAACTAATCTTTTGGTTTCTCTTGAATATTTTACTTTAGATCTAGAATCTGATTCGATCAAAGAAAATGTTCTTATCGAAACTTCCTCTTCATATCAGTATCCCTTGTGCTCTATAATTTTCAAAGCATCTACTTGTGATGAAGATACTCCATGATCTTCAAGTCCTTCACCTCATGAGTTAACCTCTCAACTAGCACAAAGTGGTGAGATTATCCATGATGCAAATGAAAACAATCAAACCATTGAGTACTCTTCCATCCCTCATCATCTCTTCTCTTGCATGAAGACAACTATTTAAATCAACTTGCTCACTAAATTTCCCCGATTCATTTATCTTCGAATTTGTGATCAGAAGAATCTTTCGACTTGACTAATTTGGTTGTTGAAGTTGAAAAATCCAGTAAAATTAGTGACGTAAATGGATGCCATCCGGTGAGTAGTGGATTTATTGAAACCAGTGGTAGAATTTATCCTAAAACCATGCATGATTTGATTCAATTTTCAAAATGTGATTTACAATTCTGGAAAATTTTGGGACCTACCACGGAGTTGAGGCACTTCAACTTATGTTGATGGTTATGTCAGGATCTTGTGACTATGGTAAGCCCCCCGAACTAAGACAGATATGGTTTCTCCCACACAATCCTTCTCTTTGCATGGTTTCACTTGATGAAAATTTCTTTTTGAAAAATGTTTGGTATCTCAGATGTGATTTTTCAAAGATTTTACTTCTGACCAGGTTCAAGAATCTTTTTCAGTTCATTCATCTTCATGCAAATATCTTGCAACAAACTCAGGTTTGGAATGTGTATCTCTCATTGAGTCATGGAATTGCAAAATTGATCATTCCAAAGACCATATTTTGTTGGTTTGTGTTATATTCTTTCCACGACTATCCCACGTAGTTAACCGGGGGGTTAGAAGGGGGGCGGAGCCCCCCCTTTGTTGCACCGATTGCGTAGCTGGGGGAGTCACAGGGGGTTTGAGGGGTGCAAGTAACCCCACTCTTTGGGGTCTGGGGCAGCGCCCCAAAAAATTTTGGTTTTGGACCCTATATTAGGTTGGGCGGACCTACCTATGGTTGTTTGCATGTTTTTCGCACATGGTTTTGGACGCGATGGTTTTCGGTCCATGGTTTTGGACGTGATGGTTTTTGGTCCATGGTATTGGATGCTTTGACATGTATAAATATGTATTTTAACATTGAAAGAAATATAATGAAAAATCAAGCCGATAGTCCCGGTTTTGGGATCCAAGGGAAAATCTCTGTGTATATGTGTTTATGTGTTATGCTCTCGCATTGTTTATTTTTTGTGTTCTAGAATTCTTATGCAGGTAATTTCTGTATGGGGTTAAAACCTACATCTTTGTCTAAAGGAATCATATTTGTCAGATTAATTTCATGATGAGAAACTCTTGGATTTCCTTGTGAATATCATATCGCGAATCATGTCCTCATCGCACCTGAAATCCTCAAGTACAAATGAACGCATGAGTTAGTGTGTGGATCAAATTCTTCTTCATTCACTGCATATGACTGGTTTCATGTGTTTGTTGTACTGACATTCCTTTTCACTTCTTTTGATGATTACGATGCTAGTGTAGTGAGTTACCATTTAAAAGTAATAGTTTCTCACATTCATCATGTGGGGAAGATGATTCTATTGTTCAGAGAATTTGAAAAATTGTTCAAATTGATTTATCTTCATTTATTACAAAGTAGGAATTTGACACTTTAATCATCCCATTTGATCATTATTCTATCTTTGATGACTGTCATTCATTTAATCATTTTCCCACCTATATATCCAATGCCAATTTTTTTACATCCTTTGATTTTCATCGTTCAACATCCCACAATTCAAATTTTTGTCGAGAAGTTGAGGCACTTCATCCTTCACTGATGGTTATGTCATGTCCTCATTGCCTCGACATGACTTATGAATATGATTAGATCTATTTTCCCTCGTAAGATTCTCATCGTAATCCCGTGCCTATAATTGAAAATTTATATTTTCAAATATTTCTCGGTTTTCAAGAGGATTATCATGAATTTTAACATCCAATCGCTAAATGGTTGGAATAGTATTACTTGGCAAGCTCCGTCGAAAATATAATATGTTTCGATCTTTCCTCATGCTTGCTAAGGAGTTCGGGAATAATTATAGTGGCTACATTAAAAATTCCATTATATGTGAGCCCGAACTTCTAGTTGGTTAGGTTAGGAGTATGTCTAACCGCATTTTAGTTTACCTACATGTCCATCCTACATTCATTTCCCGTAGTTTGTCTTTTTTTTTCCTGGTTTTGGTTTCACATCATGTTTTTCTTTAGCCATTTTATGTTTTGTCTTCTCATTTTGTTTCCTTGTTGTGTGTTGTCTTTCCTTTATTTTTGTGAGACCATGCATGGATATGCTCTGTTGGATCAAAGGGAATGTGGCAAAATAGAAAAGGAATTTTTGACACTTCAACATTTGGTTGACCTTCTGTCCATCTTCCTTTTGTTGGTTATACCTTTTGGTCGATGAAGTTTCAACATATGATCCATCTGTGACGAGAGTTTTGGTTAAACCATGAACTTGTGTCTATTTAGGAAAACCTTATGCCCACACTCAATTTTTATGTTTCAGTGCTATCCTTCCTATCCAATTAGTAGAGGGGGATAAGGGGAAAAATATAAACGTGAAAACATAAAAGACGTCTCCATATGATTCTCTGAAGGAACAACCTCTTCTACTCTCAATAAGTTGGGATCACGCTTCCACCCATAAAATGAATAAGTGTCAATGCATAGTCCTATAAAATAAATAAATAAGGGTGAAAGAAGAGAAATGATTCATGCGTAGAGAAGTGAAGCAAGAAACTCTGCTGGGGTACTACTATTTAGGCTCGCTGGCAATGAAGAAAAGTTTGTGTTCTTGAAGTGACTCTGTCGGGGTACTGTCCAGGCCTGCTGGCAGCAGAGCAACACCAGAGACGAAAAAACATACTTTGGAAATCTTAAGGTCACGAACTTCACTACCCTTGCCAACTTGAAACTTTTTGATATCATTGAATCTTATGATGTGTTTAACCGACATAGAGGTATAGAGGGGACCATGTTTATTCACGGGGTAAGTGGGGAGACCAAAGTAATATACATGATGAATTAATACTCCCTGAATAACCAAGACCCTGCACAGAAGAGTTAACCAAGGCATATAAGCTAAAATTCTATTAGTGTTTCGCCAAGTGTTGTTGTTTCTACAACACCCTACAAAATTTTGGCCTATACTCAATTTCAAAGCCTTCCTTGGTCTTGTTCATTGTCATCGCAAACATTGAAACTTATTCCATGTGTTTTCTTGAGGAGTTTTTGTCCCCTTTGCAAGATAGGAAAAATGTCCTCTTTTCAAATGTTCGTTGTCGCATCATGTATATAAGCTTGTTCTGGTGGTTTTAAGAGGTCACCTTTGTGTAAATGAGTTGTTCTAACATTGTAAACATTTGTCGCACTCATTTCTAAATTTTTAAGAATTGTCGCACAAGCGTTATCATGGTTGTTGCAAAGTGTATCTTAGGTGTTGCTCTTGTCGTAAGTTGTCAAAAAGCTGTTGCACAAAGGGAAATGCATTTTCATGTGTATTGAATTATCTATGTTATTTTGTTGTCAAGTAGTCTAAGTGTGTGATCACCGTCGAAGTCTTATTAGTGTTTAGATCAATCTCACCAATCCCACAATCATTTTCTGAAAAGCTTTCCAACCAAGCAAGCTAGATTCACCTGGCCTCCCTAAACTATGCACTGCACAGTCTCAATCCTCTAACTATGGCCTTTCCTCTTGGCACTGCATAATGCACAATTACTTCCTCCTAGAACTGCTGAACTGCACAATTTCTGTTCTCAAGCCCCGACCTTGACTCCTAGAATTGTGCAATTCCTCCTCCCAGCCTATCCTTAACCTCACATTGCATAGTCTCTAGCCTCAAGCTCATCCTTGAGCTCCTGAACTTTAAAAATGCACAATGACCGATTCTCCCTTGTCTCTCGTAACTGCACAATGTTCTCACCCAATGATCAATCCCTCAGAGTATCACACTAATCTCTTGAATTGCGCAATTTTCTTCCTCAAACCAGCCTCAACTACATAGTATCAAGGCTCAAGGCTCCCCTTGACTACTGTAACTGTAAAACTATGTAGTCATTGAGCCCTTTTCCCAGCCTTCCATCTAGTTCTGGTTCAGTCAATGGATTAGTATGCATAATCTTAGACTAAGGGATTTTCAGACTGATGTCGTCTTGTCATGAGTGAATTGTAGAAATAGGTACCTTATCATGCTATTGGGGGACGATGGAGAATGAGATGAAAGAGCACAACATGCTAAAAGACATTCTTGTAGTTGAGTATGAGAGTTGATCAATCAAGAGAAAGCAAAGGGACACCAGTTTGCGATCACAATTCGAGGCTTGAGATCATTTAATATCCCTTATCACCAAGCCATCCAGAGGTGAAAAGAAAAGAATTCTCAAGTAGAATCGTAGCACAAATTAGCAACAATGGCTTTAAA
This sequence comes from Pinus taeda, assembly GCA_000404065.3. Classification (NCBI taxonomy): domain Eukaryota; kingdom Viridiplantae; phylum Streptophyta; class Pinopsida; order Pinales; family Pinaceae; genus Pinus; species Pinus taeda. The sequence continues at coordinate 90,198 of APFE030919930.1, read as the reverse complement.
TTTCCACATGATCAAGTAGTCTATGTCATCAGTGTCATGTCATGAGGTATCACATGCCATACTGTTGACACCTAATCTTCATGATTGGGGGAATTTGTGTAAATAAATAAAATAGGAATGTGAACAGTCATCGGGAGATGAACTGAACAATCACTCCTGTTGTATATAACAATAACCTACCTATGGAATAAAAAACGAATCAGTTTTACTGCCTTTGGAGAGTTACTGCCTGGCCTGACATGGTATCAGAGCTAGCTTCTGTCCTTTGTAACTCCCTCCTGCATAGTCTACTCATATTCTGCCCACGTTCTGCAGGCTGACATGTCTGTCATATCCCTGCGAAATCTCAGTCGTTATTCAATAATTTCGTGTTGTGTGAGTTCCATTTTGCTATGCGTTATACGCATGGATTCGTTGTGAGTCTCAACCCAAGCCTGCGCCTGCCTGTTCTTCTGAATACAATAATCGCTCTCTGGCTGTCCTGACAGAGAACCGAAGAGTCAGACCATGTCATGTCATGGAAAAAACAACATCCGAAACGCTCCTATTTTGAAGTCGATTCTCATTCCACTTGCTCCCGACTCCTCTTCTTCCATGGTCTCCTACGTTGTATTGGCAAATCGAATCTTTTTCTCAACATGGAGTGGCGCTGTATTTGCGGATGGAACTTCGTGTGGCCCTTGAGCATCGTCTGCAAAATATCTCAGACAAAACAGATGAAGCATTAGAATCCCTATTAGAGTTTGTATCACAAAATCCCCATGACTATCTTCCCGTTGGTGTAGGTTTTCGACACGGCTGCTTGCGAGGTCTGATCAGATCTCATGCTCGTATCCGTGAACGAATTAATCTGGCACTTATGTATGAACTCTTTCCATCGATTTAGACTGAGCTCACAGGATATGTGAGAAGATTTTCATGGCATAAAACTGTTGTGGCAGTTGATGGGAAAGCGATTGCTGTTTGTTGGGGACTTAATAACACGAATACCACTGTTTAAATCCATGCCATTGCAAGTTTTGTCTGGTATCAAAGCGCTGTTTTTCATTCAAATCATTTGAATGCTGGAACCCACGCCAACTTGCTGTGTGACGGTACGTGGGTCAAACTTGGGTTAAGAGTAGAACCCAACAGTTTAATTGCCCATGTCCCCATGTATATTTGAAGAATAATCCATTTTGAAAGCATAATTAATCAGAGCTGAGCTTTTGGCTTGAGAGTGAAGCAAGATCGATTTGTTCTTTCTCTTCTGTGTGAGCGCAATCCATGGAGTAATTTACATTTGTCTAGCTTGGGCATCGAGAGGCTCTGCAGTTTCAAAGCGCTGTTTTTTTTTTGTTTTCATTCAAATCATTTGAATGGTAATGTTATCCTGCTGCGTCCTAAAGTTAAAGCATTAAAATGATTGAAGTGATATGTACATAATATTTCAATGAAATGCTGATATCAAACATTGGAAGGATTTGAAGAAACATAGTGCATAAAGTATTTTTTTCTATCAGCAGAAGTACTTTTTCTATCAGCAGAAGTAATTTTTTACAAAATGCATTCAATCATCTTTATTGTAGGAATAGTTCTCACTGGCAAGGAGAACTATCCTGATTGGTCCAGGATGATACAACACACCCTCATCTTCAATGAGTCGTGGAAAGGAGTGTGTGTCGGAGAAGGAGACAGTGACCCAGAAAAGCCTACCTCAGACAAAGAGCTCACCATTTGGGAAA
>APFE030919930.1:11678-68246 GCA_000404065.3 Pinus taeda | reverse complement strand
TAATACTTCATTTCTTTAATGGAAAATACTAAAATATGCTTACAACCAGAAATGGAAATAAACCAGCTAGGGCGATGGCAGCTTATCTCTGAGAAGAGATGTGTGGCTACATGCCTCTGAACTGTGTTACAATGAGGCTCGAAGGCCTATTTATTGTTGAGAAACAATGGAAAAACCATTCACATTCCAAAACCTAACCCTGGAAGATGAAAGCCAAATTGGGGGCCCCGTTTGGGTAAATTGGTACATCAATTTCCCGGGGTCGTAACTTTGGCATATGATCTCTGTTTGACGCGTACGATTGCTCGTTAGAAAGATCTATCCGAGAACTACCACTTTGGGAAGGGAAACATCAATCCATGGACCCATTTTGCCCCCATATTTCCCAAAAAACGTCGTTTAGGGCCTCAAAACGGCTCCGCAAGTTCAGGACCCGAAAAACTGCTAAAAATAGTAAGTTGTGCTACAATTAAGGAAACTGAAAATGCTGAGAGAAACAATGATGGGGGTCCAGATGGACTTGGTAGGTGGCCACCAATATCCACCTGGATCATTTTTGCTCTGCCTTGTCTCCATAGGACCTCTCTTCATAATTTACTTGTCTCTGCTCTTCTTAGAGCCTGCAACCTTATTCCTGTTGATGATTAGGTCTTTCAGTGGATTGTTATCAATATCAATCACTTATTTTGCCAACTCTGGGTTATTTCTAAGTTTGACTTTGTATCTTAATTTGTTTGTTGACCTTGTATGGGGTCTCTTCCACCCTTAAAAATTTCAAATAGTGTTTCCTCCCCTTGGGTGTCAATCTATGTTTCTTTGCCTTTAAGAACCTATGTTTTCGTTGTGCCTACAAGGGAGGCTTCAATAGGTGGAGTCACAACCTGGGGAGAGCTGATATTAGCAGGTAGGTTTACAAGGGATTCAAATTCTGGTTTAATTAACACTTTTACTCTGGAATACTTCGGGGATTTTAGGGCCAAAATATGTAGATGGAATTTATATGTTTTCTTGGTTGGGAGTTAGCTCAACAAGGGCTTGTCCTTTGGTCTTTTTATCCTTTCTAGAATTTTTTGGTCTACCTCTTCGTCTTTTAAGGGGTTGAGGTTGAAAAACTCCCAAAAAAGGAAATGGATCCAAGTCCTTTCTGCCCTGGCTAGCTGGTTTTTGATTAGGAGTTTTATCAAGGCTTTGTGATAAATGAAATGGGAGGAGGGGTATGTGCATGCCTTGAACCTAACTTCCATATTTTTAATGCTTTCTAGTAAATAAAAAGAAGGATTAATTTTGATTTGACCAACAAGATGTGAAAGGAAATAGAAATGGTAGAGGTTTACCTGATTGAACCTCCCTTTGTAGGTGAAATACTACTGACAAAGGTGTAGAGGAACATGCCATTTTCCCTGTAAACACTCCTTCCGAACTCCGACCCTCCAATTTTAACCCTTGAATTCTTCTTTGAAAAATAAAGGGACATCGATCCCTACCAACACATGACTATGAAAAATCTTCTCTCTATCTGCTAGTAAGGTCGTGGTCTCAGCAATTGACTACTTTGTAACTGAAAAGGGCAGACCTCAAACCTCCACATAATTTCCATCAAACCCCTGATAAAAGGACCGAGCCAATGCATCATGGTAGTCGGTACAATGATGGAAAAAATCACTCCAACTGGATTGCTGAAACAATTGCTAGATTTCGGATTATATGGCCAGCAAATCTAATGCTTTGGGATGCCTCCTTTCCCCATCATTATGTATGATATTCTCAGGATTCAATCTTGAATTCATGTGAGTAAAATAGTTTCAATTCCAAGTGTGACTAACTCTGAACTAGCAAAACAAATTTACTGATGGGACATGGTAAAACAACTTGACATGCAGACAAAATATTAAAGTTGGTGAGTGAATGATTACAGAGCTTTAGGTGATGATTACGAATGGAGTTTGTATCATACGGTAAAATAATTTTAATGACATTCACTCATAGCAGCAGATAAAAAATATTAACTAGTACTTTTTTACCCCTTCAAAATAGATAAAGACACGTTTGAATGATATCGCTGATGCTGACATGTTAAGTAAAGTCATCACTTTGTAAATTTAAAATCTGGTTTTGGCATTGACATTTGGCTTGCTAGTCAAAATGAAATTGCTAATAAGTCTGTTGTCAGTGAATTTCTTCGGTATACCATTTCGGATCACTAAAACACTGATAACCCTGCTATCAATAATTTCCTTGTTTATTAATACTAAAATGCTAACACTGACATTGTCAGCATTTTCTGAAAATTTAAAAAAACAAAGTTTTATTGTGATAACACAACCCATATAGAAGGATCTAATTGCCATATGTTCTTTTTTTGTATCAAGACCATATGTTAAGGGAGAAATTGACACATTGAGCATAATGATAAAGAAATCCTTTTCATAAATTCTTGGAAGGATATTAGTCATCAATTTGATCCCTAATTTTGGCCAACTCTCCAACAACAACATGATATTTAGATACAAAATATTTGTATTTTGGTTTTATGTTCAAATAATGTAATGTATGCAGTTTTAATTAGAGATATACTTATCTTTTTTTGAATCTTGTAACTAAAATTTTTGGTAAAAACTTGGTTATGGTTCCGTAATATTATATAAAGTCGATAATGACAAGTGACCAAGGGTTGAATCATTTGAAATATATCCTTCATGTGTATTTTGCATGTTTGCAATCAACTATTATACAACAGTTTATGTGAGCAATTTGTAGAAATTCATGTGTTTACGACTCAGTGTCTGTTTTCTAAGTTTTCTATGTTCTTCAATATTTGAATACTAGGTTTTTGAGTTGGAATTAATACATGTGTGCTCCAAATTCGTTTATTCAAGTAGTTATTACTTGTTTTCACCTAAATATTACACTAGTTACTTTTCACTATTCTCTAATTTCCAAACTTGTCAAAGGAGTTGTTACCATCTTTCTTTTGTGGATATTTGCTCACTGAACTGTTTATATTAAACTAATTGGGTTAGACTCCGTGCCCAATTGTGAAATTTCCTACAATCCAACCAACCTTAGTTTTTCTCAATTAATTTTGCCATAGAGCATATTAGAGACCTTCTACCACTGTGACCTTGGGTAGTTGAGTTTAGGGAGAGATCCCTCTCCAAATTGAAGGGCCAACTTTCAATCTAAAGCGGTAAGAGGTTACCTTAGTTTTTTCCCTCTATAGCCCAAACTTTTTCTAACCGATAACATTTTGGTGTCATTGTCAGGGAATGAAAGATGCATTCCCCCTTAACGATTTGATTTTTTAAAGCATATCTTTGAGAGAAAACATGTATTTGAACATCAGTTTTTGGCTGCAAGATTTTTCTATTGTGACTCCATTATTTAGGTTTAAGGCGATCACAATGTAGAAGTTCTAGCTCATAAGGGAGTGTACACATGGAGGAACCCAAATCCTAATCCACCAGAAATCTTATCAAGTTTGGAGAAGTTGTTTAGAAAAAATATCTCCAGAAGAATCAAGTACCATTCATTTAGGAAGGTCATGTTCCTTACCCAAAAAATTTGAGTCCATAGATGATATACAATTGGATATTAAGTTTGAGAAAAATCTATTTAGGTCTAAGTTAGAAACTAATCTCTCAGATACTGTATTTGATGAGATAAATTTTAAGACCTTTATTCCTAGTTTTTTCTATCAAGGATTGAATTTATTACCACAAGACCAAGAGATTTCGCTTGAGTTTGAATAATTGGAACATTTAGTTTATGAGATTCAAAAGATGCGTCTAAGTCTAGTACTTTCCCATTTTATATTCCATCTTTTTCTACTCTAGCTATCTCTGTTGGATCTCATATTCCTCCATTTTTTGTTCCACCTTTTTCTACCCCATCTTCCTCTATTGGATCTTATATTCTTGCTTCATAAGTTGTCTCAACAAAATTTTCATTTCCTTTGTCATCTCCTTTCCAAGATACTATTGTTTTATTTTCTTCAACCACATATTGTACAATCATGGATGCTAGATACACCCCTCTCAATCTCAATGTTTACTTCAGTTTGACAGGACATGATCCATCAAAACTCAACAACACTTGGATAAATTTAATGACTTCATATATTTGGAGGAGGTAGATAATGAAGATGCTAAATTGAGAATCTTTGCACAAATCTTCTCAAGAGAAGTTAAGCAATGGTTCAGAGGATTGCCGACAGGAAGCATTGCAAAATTTCAATAGTTCAAGCAACTTTTCCTTGTTAGATGGGAGGTGAAGAAAAACAATTTATAGATCTTGGTTGAATATGAAAATTTAAAGAGTAACACATGGGAAATAGTGCACGAATTTTTAGCTAGGTTCAACTGAGTTTATAATTCTATCCCATCTGAGATTAAGTTGCCTCCATGTATATCTCTTCTTCATTATTTGGACACATTCGATGTGGAATTTCCTTTTTAGTTAAGAGAAAGAAAACCTGCTACACTGGAAGCCATGGAAAATAATGTCACAGGAGTTGAAACTAATTTGTTGGCCAAGAAGGAAAAATGAGAACTGAAAGGAAGGTAACAATTAAAGATGAACCCTCTTCTTCATTAGATGTCAAATTTGATGCTATGTTGAAAACAATGGAAAAATTAGTGGATAATATAACTCCTCTTAGGGCTGAACCTCAACCTTAGTTTCAAAACCCTAATTTTAAGAGACCTCAAGGCCCTCAAATTCGACAAAGAGATCAGAGAGGCCCTGAAGATCAACAAGCTATAAGAGCTCATTTCCTTCTTTCCCTCAGAATTTTGTTGATGAAGATCCAACTGAGGAAACATATCAACCAATTAATTAGTTTGATGATGAAGAAGATCAAATATTTGTGACTAGAGAAGAATGTGATAAATATGTTGAGTCTTTATAAGAAAAGGATAACACTCTAATGGTGTTTTATTCAAAAATCTATCAGTGTGGTTACAATAATGTAATTTCTTATTTTTAGAAACAATACACACTTAGGGGGAGAAATATTCCAACTAAAACCCCACCACTGAAACCCGTAACATTAAAACAACAAGCTGAACCAAAAAGAGACATACTTAGGAGAGTTGATGACCGAAATAAGGATTCTCCAAAAAAGGTTGATGAGGCCAAGAAGGATGTGAAAGAAGAAGAGAAGGATCAAGTATCATTCAATTTGGAGAATGAGATTGGTAAAATAAATATTTTTTTGACCGTGATGGATCCACCAACATTTAGGGGATCTCCCAAATATGAAGTCCCAATTAGACCTCACACCATTTGGTGTAGGAGTCCCATCTGGTATGATGGTTTGGTTTCCATTTACTTAGATATTTGCCTTATCTCTTGTTGTTCAACACATGAAAGTGTTAGACTGGTATCTTCAAAAAGCGAGTTGAGTGTGGCTAGTGAGTGCGTAGCATAATTGTGTCTAGGTTCTCTTACTGCAAAAGGGGGAGAGTGAAGTGAGCCTCTAAGTGAGAGGTAATAGTACCACCTAGGAAGAGACACATGCAAACCAAAAAGGTCTATCCAACATCCAGTGGAATAGTCCACAATAGATATGGAGGTCATTAAAACCGAAGTACAAGGGAAGACACGTCCACCATCTAGTAGAGTAGTGCACAGTGGATGTGACGGTCATTATAACCAATAAAAAATGAATGTTTGTCTAGTATCCTACAGAGTAGTCTAAAAGTATGAGACATCAGTGATAACTAATACAATACATTCCCAACAAGTTAAGTACTAAAACAACTGAAATAGTTCAACTATCTTAGTACATATGAAACAAACAGGAATTAAAAATGTCGAAAGAATATGCTTACAAACATCTATAAAACATACATGAAAACGTGTTGGCTTTAACAGGCTTATGTTTAAAGAAAAAGTTCCAAGACACATATGTACATCATACATCACTAGCCCCAGTTGTGGGACACTGGAGCCACTCATTGCTCCTTAAAGAACCGATTGAAAAATATCAATGCTTCATTGGAGGAGCCAAGGTGAAAAGTCCTTGCTCATACAATGGGACGGGTATATATAACCAAGGGTGATGATTTACCCTTGTGACTCTTGAACTACCCTCATGTCTGTTCAACTTCCTATGACTTTTCAAATGACATGAATCTTCATATTCATGTGTGTCCATATTCAATTTACAATAGACATGACCCATAATAGTGATGTGGCCTTTGAAAACTCATGAGACAACTTGACTGTACACTACTGACATGGACTAGATTGCTGTGGTGGCAATGTCAAGCTGTTGTTGTTGTTGAGTGATGGATGTGTTCTTGGATGTGATTTATTTTTTCCTCAGCATCATTTGATGCTGTAGGGTCTTCAACGATCTTTTGTATTGAAAGGTGGTTGCATGAATTTGTTCCTTTTTCTTTCTCTTTATGAGCTTCTTTCATCCATCGTTCTACAAGTGAGTCTTCTAGCATGTTCACTCCTTGTTCATCTCCTTCATCATCTGGACATGATCTAACAGTGTACCTGTTCCTGTAATTCACTCATGACGAGATGACATCAAACCCAAAACCTCCTAGTCTAAGATGATGCATTTTTATCTATGGATTGGGCCTAGGACGGATGACAGACTGGGAAGAGGGCCCAACAACTACGCATTTTGTAGTTCTAAGTGACAGGGAGGGATACTAGTCACTAAGACTGCACAGAGCGCAACTTAGGCTTGAATGAGGAACTCTGAAGCACAGTCTTCACTGTCGGGAAAAATTGCATAGAGGGCACTGGGAGGAAGGATTGCATAGTTAAGATCATCAATGATAGCTGCAAGTTGAAACCCTAGGAAGTAGGTCTATGCAATTTTCTAAGGGAAGGTAGGACTGGACAACAAAGGGACCAGAGAAGACAAATCTACATAGTTTTTAGGATCATTGAGTCTCGCTTGAGGGAGGACACTAGGGGGACACCTTTGTGCAGTTTTGGGAGGAAAATTAGGCTTAGGTATCTATTCATTACATGGTTCTAGTAGGCAAGGAGGAGGCTTGATGATTGATCTTGCGAAATGCACAGTTCAAGTCAGGCTTGAGGTAGCTTCTATGCAATTCTAGGAAGGAAGGCAGGCTTCTCACCTCTGGGATTGTGCAACGCAACTGACCTGGGGGAAAATATCTATGCACTGCGTAGTTCTGGGCAATAGAGGAGCATCACTAAGGGCTAAGACTGCATAGTGTGCAGCTCAATCGGGGTCCGGTGAAAGAGAGTTGTTTGGTCAGAAGGATTTTTAGGAAAATGGCTAAGTGCACGAGGCAAGTGAACTTGTGAGGAACTTGACATTGTGATCACAAAATTGACATACTTCGATGAAATGACAACATAGACCACTGGAACAAAAAGACAAATCATTAACCTTTGTGGGATTGTTTAGAACCAACAACGACAAGTGTGACACTTGAGATAGAACTTAGGACGACTATGACGACAATTGTGCCACATTGCTTAAAACTTTGTGTATGAGTGAGACCGATGTTTACATAGCTAGGAAAACTCAAAAAAACAAAGACTAACCTTCAAAATCACTAGAATAGGACAACAAGCATGATAAAGCAATCAACATGCCAAAAGAAGACAGTTGGTCAATCAAACAAAAGGTGTGAAAATACTGTAAGGGAGCTCAAAGAATGAGCTTGAGTGTTTGCAACCATAAAGGGAAAACCAAGGAAGGATCAGAAGTTTGATTGCAAGCCAAAAATTTGGAGGGCGGTGCAGCTGCTACAACACTTGGCAACGCACTGGTTGAATAACAACTTCTCTGTTTTGGTTCATTTTTAGTGTAGTGCCTTGGCCCTTCAAGAAATATTGATTCATTATGTATATTACTTTGGCTTCCCCACCTACCCCATGGGAAGACATGGTTTTCCTTGTACCTTCTCAATTGAACACAACATAAGATTCAACCAGATCACACAATTTCGAATTGGGAAGGGTAGTTTAGCTCGCGAGCTTAAGATTTTCAGAGTATGGTTTTTCATCTCTGGTGTTGCTCCACTACCAGCAGGCCTATAAAGTATCCTGGTAGAGTCATGCAGGAACACAAGCATTGCTCCACTTCCAGTGAGCCTAGATAGTACCCTGATGGAGTTGCCTACTTCACCTCTCTGCACAGGAAGCCTTTTTATTCTTTTTCCTTTGTTATTTTTTTAAAGAGAACTGTGCATAAACACATGTATTTTTGGGGAAAAATAGGGATCCCAACTTATTGAGAGAAAGAGAGGTTGTTCCTTCAATGAAGCATATAAAGACCTCTGATTCAAGTTTGCTCGTTTAGATTTCCCCTTCTTCATTTCTACTACTTGGATAAGCTTGAAATACCAAACCAAAAAAATGAGTGTAGGTATGAGGTTTCCCAACTTGGACACAGGTTCATGGTTTGATCAAAGCTCTCCTTACAAATGGATCGAATGTTATGTCAAGATTTCATTAGCCAAAAATTACAACCAAACACAAAGAAGACAAACACAAGACTAATCAAGGGATACAATGTAACAAGACTCTTTGAATTTCAGCCACACACACATTAAGAAGCTAGAATGCAATGAGCTACAACACTTATTCACACAAGAAGAAACAACAGAAAACCAAGAAAATAAAATAGAAAACAATCAAAAGACTATGTACATAGCACAAGGCTCAACCCCGAATCTCATTAAAAATAACACTTCAAGTCTTTTCCATTGATAAGGAGAGAGTCAATCTTTCCGTCAAGTGATTGGAGACGATACGTGTGTTGGACAAGCTTCTTATGGACCATATACAAACTAATCCATAGAGATTGAAACTTAGTTTGCTTACCTTTGTCCTCGTGGTCTTTGTCTCACTCTAAGACTAGGTCACCCACACTACAGCTAGTTCTCCCTGCAGACATAATGAGTTAAGTCTGAATTTATCTATTCTATACTTGGGCAAAGGGGAAGGCTCCAGTAGCTGTGTGTACGAAGACCTTTGTAAGTCTACAGCCGAGTGTGCAGGCCCCTGCAGCTATGTGCGCAGGTTTGGAAAGAGTTTGTAACTGAGAATTTGAAGCATAATAAAGACATTTTTTGAAGTAATATCTATGTATTATTGTTTATTTCTGAATTTTGTTGTATTTATAAACTGTTGAATTCATTTAATCAAGAAAAGTACTTAATAGATTCACGAAGACATAGATCTACTTATATGTATGATGTTATGCATGTTTAGTGCAATCGGTGAAGGACATAAATCTATTAGCTGTTATTTACTGTAAGTTCTGGGTTTCAAGGGTTAGGGTTCACGAAGGTCAAGATAAAGCCTTAGATCTGTAGAAAACACATCACATAGCCCTCTCGATGCAGAAACCTAGTTCTAACATCCTTTAATATTGCCTTAGTTGAGACTGCAGCCTACGTTATGTGAGCTTTTTCCAAAAGGGCTGGTAGTGTAGGGTTTTTTTGGTTAGCACAGTTAAATTTGAACTTGCATCCATGCCCCATCAAGCCAAAAAATGGTTCTATTGCTGGGACCAGGATCTATCTAAGGGACATGTGATGTGGGGTCTATGGAGATCAATAAAGAAGGATATTTAAAAGTGGATAAATTGGAAGTTGCTCGAGTTTGAAGCTCAAGAAAATAGGAATTCACATCTATCAAAAGAAGAGTGGTTTCATAGATATATGTATACAAAGGAACATAAAGTTTTCTTTTACTCTTTTCCGTGTGAATTATATGAATGGTTGGCTAAATTGGCGGATGGTCAACCTACCTAGAAGTTGGATAACGTTATTTTGTGGACTCGAGAGTTAGTGAATCACTTGGAAGGATCAGAGTACAAGGTTGTGAAGGCTGTCGATTACTGGATCAATAGTATTTTGGGTGGATTTATCACTGAGTTAACGATTGATATGTATGTCAATTATAGCAAAGTTGAACACCATTTTTTCAAAGGACCAAGAGGTAAGTATATGAAGTCTCTGAAAACCTAGATTAAAATGCTATTGTGTGAGAAACAGGTTATGCCACTAAATTGATGTTTAGAAGAGGCTAGATGGGAGCTACGTGAAGTGGGAAACAATTCAGAAAATATCTAGATACAATTGCTGAGTACAGTCCCATGTTGGGAGCATCCGATAGTGAAGAAGAAAGTAGTCCAAAGATGCCTAGAGGTGTGTCACAGTCGGTAGATTAGGGCACTGTGGGAATACCACATCCATCTACTCCACCTCCACTATCATCTCCACCTCACACACCTACGTCTCCACCTCCACCTCCACCTCCACTATGTAGTATGATGAAAACTATGAAAATGTCTATATTCAAGGGTCTAGGGATAGAAGACCTTGATCAATTATGGTTTTTAGCAGATGTTTTATGGAATTCAAAGTAGATAATAGATGGCAATATGAAGAAAGTGCAACTGGTCACAACATTGCAAGATAGGGTGTTGACTCGGTATATTAAGTATAGTACAACTAATCCAACTACATCAATGAAAGATATGAAAGATGTGTTGAATAATGAATTCAGAAAGCCAAAGTCTCAAGCCCAGTATGTCACTGAGGTCAACAAAATTAAGTCGAAGGTGAATGAATCTACATGGGATATTGATCAAAGGCTGAAATTTCTACTAAAACATGCTAATCTACAAATTTCAGACGAGCAACTTAAGGACTAGTCTATTTCTATGTTGTTGCCTCATTTGAGATTACCATTGTCACATTAGAAGCTTGGATCATAGGCTGAAGTGCTGGAAATTACTATGAAGTTGGAGGATTCTCCTATTCAAGATATGAATCTGGGAGTGCAGCAGATTTAGACGCAACTAGCTAGCCTGCATATGGAGTTGCATGATCTCAAAAAGGGAAAAGAGGTAAAAAATGAGACACGTTCTGAAGTGTGCTGCTTAAAGTGAAAATGAAATGGTCATGACTAGGATCATTTCCTAGTATACCATAACTATCTAATTGGGGGATGTCGTACCCACCTAAAGCCAGAAACTTCCGTTACATCAAGTAACAATGTAATGCCCTGGTGTGTTATCTGCCAAATAATAGGAAAACACTCAATTGACAATTGCCATTTGTTGGAGAAGTTCATACAAACTCGCCAACAACTATTCTGCAATTTTTGTAAGTCTGTAGGCCATGATGAGCGCAATTTCTGAAGCTATGAGTTAATGATGGATAGAACTCTAACATATAGAGTACAGGTTGAGACACGTCCATAGCAGGATCAAGGTGCAGCTGCAATGCACGGATGATTCTAGGGACGAGAAAGAGGATGAGCAGGAAGATATGGAAGAGGTCACAGATAGGTTATTTGTTACAAGTGTGGGGAACCAAGCCACTATGCGTGAGATTTTCTGAACTTGACACACCCCTCTTGTCAATATTGTTGACAATTTGACCACATAATAGAAGATTGTCCTATACTCATCGCAAAGATGCAAGAGAAGAAGAACCAGTAGCCCACTTAGAACGTCTAGATGATGAGGTCAGAACCATGCAAGGATGGCCCAAGCATTAATATAATTAAGTGAAGTGGTGTAGCTATGCGGGAAGATAAAGTTGTAGGGAAACAACCAGAAGATACTTTGTGGGTGTGCAGGTTTTGGGTTGTGTTATACTCTTTCCACGGCTAGCCCACCTTCGTTGTGCTAACCGCACAATAGGGGGGTCAAAGGGGGTTTGAGGGGGGGTGGTTAGCCCCCTCTACGAGGTTCAGGGCAACACCCCTAGGAATTTTGTTTTGGACCCTATATTAAGTGGGTGGACCTACCTATGGTTTTGTGCATGGTTTTTTCACATGGTTTTGGGTGCAATGGTTTTCGGTCCATGGTATTGGATGCTTCGGCATGTATATATATGTATTGTAACATTGAAAGGAACATAATGAAAAATCAATCTAGTTGTTCCGGTTTTTGGATCCAGGGGAAAATATTTGTGTTTATTTGTTTTATGTGTTATGCTCTCGCCTTTGTTTATTTTCTATTTTTTAGAATTCGTATGCAGGTAATTTTTGTACGGGGTTAAAACCTACATTTGGTATCAGAGTTGTTTTGGATTCATGGGGATGCCTTTGTTGCTGAAATGTTTTGCTTGGGCCTGTTGTAGTCCCTGTTCAGTGGGAGATTTGCAGCATTGATTCTGGTGGTGAAAGAAGATGGCAAGTAGTGGAATGATAGAGACCAATAAATTTAATAGTCATAGTTTTGAGTTATGGAAACTCAAGATGGAGGATCTGTTGGTAGATAAAGATCAGTGGATCATGGTAAATCTTGGTACTAAATCAACGAGAGTGTCTGATAAATAATGGAATAAGTTAGATCGAAAGGCAAAGAGGACAATACGATTGTGTGTCTCAGATTCAATGTCGCTGAATGTATTAGGGGAAGCTACGGCTAAGGATTTGTGGGACAAGTTAGGGAGTTTGTACTAATCTAAGTCTCTGGTGAATAAACTGTTCGTACGGAAAAGTCTTTATAGCATGTGGATTAAGGGGGAAATAACTCAATTTTGGTTGCATGAGGACATGCAACACCTTCACAATGGGGGTATGTTGAGCCTCAACCTTGCACCTTCCTATACACCCTCTTAGCCCTCATTCTCTACTCACTTCATTCATCCAGTGGTTAAATCATTGCATTATAGTCTAAAAAGGACTGTTTATATGGTTTTATGACTATACTGATGTCTGTTGTTTGGTTTAGTTTTTTTGTTCATGCAGGCGCGGAAACTTGTCAATTTCCGCAGCCAGCACAGGTTTCCGCAGCCAACACAAGATTCCGCAGCTATTTTGTTAAAAGCTGTGCTCCAGGTGTCCTCTGAAGGAACGAGCTACATGGGTAGGCTCCATATGGTAGGTACATGGAACGTGTCCCTTCGAATCGGCCAAATCATCCATGAGAGGCCGCGGTCAACCAAATTCAAAGACAAGGCCAGCCAAAGAGTTCAGCGGTGGCATGTCACTGTTTTGGGCATGTGAATGATACGTGGCCTAGTTCTCAGCTCACGAAGGCACCAACACACTTGGAGATCGTTCCTGAACCGGGAATATAACAGCCAACCACTCCGAAGATTTAAGAAGCATAATGACAGTTACACTAGATCTCGTATGAATAGATCTACGTGTCTATGGAAACACAGTTAATAACGTAGTAGTTGTTAGTTAGCTGTAGTATTTTTGCATTATAAATAACGCGTCGTTGAACGTTGTAAAGACACCTTTTGATGCATGTGAATTCTGAATTGTTTATGTAATTTCCACACTGCTGGTTATCTTATCACCCCACTATTTTATATGTTGTTGATTTAAATGCATGAGAAGACTTTTCTGAAGATAGCCATGTGATTATTTAATTGGCTGAAGTGGCAGAGGGCCCTTGCACGTTGAAGCCTTGTAAAGTGTTTATTTAGTTTCATTATGTTTTTGTTTTATCATTAGCTTGTACATAATATGTTGTTTTATGTTTCTGTTGGTCATATCTTTACCTTTGTTTTCTTAGAGCTGTAAACTAATCAGTGTTTTTTGCAGGTTCTCTTAGGTAGCCCGGGCAATTTTTCATCTTTTTAATAACTTTTGGCATATGAGATCATCTTGTCCTTCCTCCTAACTTTTATTTTCTGGAGTTTACATTCAGCATTGTCCTTTTCAAGTTGTGATTTGCTTATTTCTTTTTCTGCTAGTTAGATATCATACTGTTTAACAATTTATGATTTCTTTCTGTGGTCAAATGACTATATCAGCAGGAAATCAGAATATTACTAACTGTAGTGTGATTTATTTGTCATATTACTTACTCATGGTTGCTTTCCATAAAGTAGATTGAGCTGAATGGTAAAGGACTAGAAGAGTTTAAGTAGTGTGATTAATTTCTTTTCTGCAATTTACATTTAGTTATCATATTGCTTGATATGTTCATGATTACTTCCCCAAGGTAGATTGAGCTGAGGGGCAAAGGATTTGAAAAATTCAAGTAGTGTGATTAGTTTTTTTATGCAACTTACATTTAGATATCATATTGCTTGACATGTTCATGATTACTTCCCCAAGGTAGATTGAGCTGAAGGGTAAATGATTTGAAGAATTCAAGTAGTGTGATTAGTTTCTTTTATGCAGTTTACTCTCTTGAACAGTTAGATGTCATATTTCTTAACTTGTTTATGATTACTTCCTAGCAGGTAGATTGAGCCGAAGGGCAAAGGATCTGAAAAGTTAAAGTAGTGTGAATTAGCTGCTTTGCTTTAAGTTTGAGTTGTTTTTCAAGTTTTTGCTTTCTTTTCATTTTCAGCAGCAAGGATACTGGGCCATTGTCATTAGTTCACCATTTGATGCATTTATTTTCTCTTAAGAGTTGATTTCATTTTAGTTGTTGTAAAGCTTTCTTTTGAGCACTTTCAAGTTTAGAAACCATCACCACCCACACTCCATACTTCACTTTCATTCTCACCATCACACACTGAGGAAAAATAAAATCCAAAAACAAACTAAAAAGCTTAAAATGACAAAAGCCCAAGGAAATGGTTATCTAGTACATATAGTACACTTCACTTCGTCAGTTTACGAACCCCGGGTTGACATTTTAAATAGCAATTTAGATCACACTAAATTGACCAAACACAAAGATCAACGCACAATTCATTCAAAGAATACATCAAACCTGGTTCTCTGCTTTCCAACTGTCGATCTTTGGGGAGATCTCTCGGTCCAGAACCCTTAAGAACACCACCACACACACGCAGATGCTTCCAGATTCAAAACAAGCAATTGACCCATTTCATTCTCAGGAGGCAGCAAACTGTTCAAACTCTAGGAGTATAAGGCAGAGAAACAAACCCACAAATTCCCTGTTGTTGTTCTTTTCCACCAACGATTCCTCCTCTTTCTCCATGTATCGTGGTCCGCCTTTATAGAACGGAGATCCTATATGGACCTTGGCCGGTGTAGGCGAACCAGGTGGAGGCTCAACACTTGCTATCACACACTCTAGCGAATAATGAGTCCATACTTATAGGCAATTGTAGGCTACGCTCACTGTACTAGACTCGCTCTCGATCTCATCTAAAACCAGAGATCTTGTATGCGCCACATTCATTCTGCTTCTACTTGTATGGACAAACAAATACTCACAAAACCTTTATTCTCTTCAGCCCAGGAGTAGCCCAGCCCAGGAGGGGCTAGGCCCTCAGGCTCTGATACCAAGATAAAATTAGCACAATCAATTATATTTTCTATTATTCATGAATGAGGAAAATTACACACATATTTATACAATCAATAGTCTCAAGATAGGAATTCTATCTTGGACGTACACTAGTGTGGTTGAGAGATTCTCTCAACCACACACTAAACTAGGAGAAACTAAATTCCTATTATATAGGAACAAACTCCTCAAATGGGGAATTACAACCATAAACAAGTAGGAATTAATTATTTTCAACTTCAAACAGTGCCTCTTTTTACCATAGTGATTATGGAGGAAATCATCTTGACCTATAAACTTTGATAAACTTTAGTCTGAAAAGATGAATGCAACACCGCTCGAAGGAAATGATTATGGGAATTAAATGCAACCCATGTTCAAGTACAAAACATGTGAGGTTTTTTTTGGAGTGAACATGGGCCGGAAATGAATAAATTAAGCACCCATATTAGATTAAGTTGTTTCAATTGAATTTAGTGAAGACAAAATGGGGTAGAAGAAATTAATATCACAAAGAGAATAAAGCTATAAGAGTGAGAACCATACTAATATAGGGTATTAGAAAAATAAGAGGAAGACAATTTCTTCTTAAAGAATCTTTTGATTTTTGTCAAATAATTATATATATGGTAAATACTTAATTACATATATATGATGGGAATAATATATGGGAATAATATATAATCATATTAAGAACAAAAAAAAATTAAGGAAAAAGATTTGATATATTTTATTAGTTAGTAAATGTTAACTATAAACTATTTGATTAATATTTTATAAAAATTATTTCAAAATTTTGAGAATTTTATATAATTTTTTTTAAAATATTCAAATTTTTTGAATTTATATAAATTAAAAAAAAAAAATCCTAAAACAAATTTATTTTTATTAATAAATTCTTTTTGAAAAAAAAAATTAATAATAAACCAAATTTAACCCTTCAAAATTTTCTTGAACAACATTAAAAAAAAATAAAAGTTTTTCGTTTGTTTGTTAATTCCCATAAAAATGTACTACTAAGTTATTTAGAATTAATGTAGAGGAAAGTAAACAACAGACCTTTTTCCCTTTTTTATTCCAAGGAAAATACACTACCATGTTATGTAAACGTAAATGAGACATGAAAAGATGGCGTGAAAAGGGAATCATTAAGACAATTGTGCGTTTGGACCGAATACGGAGTGCTAAAGTGAAGAGTTGACATTTTTTATTACATCTCTAATTACTGGAACCTGCAATTTTTGTATGTGCTATAAAAAGAAATGGCACCCTACAAACTCTTTCAATATATTTATAATATATAAATTATAATTCTAAATGAATTATGTTCTAGCATTTTTTTTATTCTTTAAAAAAAGTTTTTCTCCTTAATATATATATATAATTATAATTCTAAATGAATTATGTTCTAGCTTTTTTTTTTCTTAAAAAAAAGTTTTCTCCTTATCTATATATATTATTATATTCTACATGAATTATGTTCTAGCATTTTTTTTATTCTTAAACAAAAGTTTTTTTTCCTAAGGAAATATCAAAAGGAGTTTATTTTCCCTGGTCATTTTGATGGTAGATTTGCTTGTGAATATTAGAGAGATATGTTAGTGGTGAAACTTGGAATTTGTCACTTCATTTAATAGAAGTTTTTGGACTCTACAATTATATAATTTTAGTTTTTCGTTGTCATTTAAATTGTAAGAGGTTTAAATCTTAGAGGTTTATGACGTAGGTTTTTAATTCTATCAATATTCTACATTTAATACTATGTCTATTTCACAAACCAGTAAAGTGTAAAATCTAGTTTGTAGTTCGATGTTTTGTATATGTACACAAACTTTATGGCATCTTCCTACTCCTTTAATTTGTAGACCATTAGAAATTGTAGCTGTGATATACCTTATATGATAAACAACCAAATACAACTGTATTGCAAAATCAATTTTTACAAAATTTATGGGTGCTTCCAAATCTATTAATCATGTGTTAATTTTTCCTTTTGTGCTTCCTTTGAGTTTCATGGTATTTAGCTCCATTTGTCCTATAATTTCCTGAAATGATATCATGGGTTTTACACCTACATTGTTGTGGATATTACCCTTTCTCCTTATATGAGGTAGATTATAATGTATTATAGGTGGTTATACTTCTTTTGCTTGGACAAAAAGCTTGAGTTAGCTTCCCGATGAGTTTGTTTAAATGCATGGAATTGAGGTTAATGACACAATCTATGAATTCTTATCTTCCCAAGTCTCCAAGATGTCTTCTTTAGTGGGAACTTGCTCTTCCTTCCCATCTATAGTTTTGCAATGATAAGTGTGAGTACATGTACATCTATGGCATGGAACTCACTTTTTACCACATCTACTATAATTGTTTTCATTCATTTCTACTTATTCCTAAAAGTTTCTATTAGAGGTGTCAAATTATTTTTTGACTTCATATCTATTTGATTTTTGGGTGATGCATTTGTATTTAGGTGACACCTTGTGTCTAAAGTACCTATAATCACTCTCTTTTTGTCTTTATTAAGCCTTGTCATTTTTTCTAATCATGGCCTTTAAAAAAAAATGTAAATTTTGCCCTACATATCACTATTTCCATGGTTGTAATATTATGTAGTTTAAATTTTTTCGAGATATGTGGCTTAAGTCTAACTACATATGATGAAATTAGACATTGTCTTCATATCCTAGGTACTCTTATAACTAATATTTCCTAATTAGATGTAAATTCATTAACATTTTCCTTCTTTTTGTAGTCTACTGAGTTATGTAAAAATATGTTCTTCCTTCATACCTTGGAATATTTTAGAGAAATTTTCCTTGAATGTATTGTAGAAAATCATTGAAACCTTGCAATTGCTAATGAGAGCAAACTGATCTGCAAAAGCACAAGATTTCTCTACAAAAATTTTGTGGAAAGGAAAAAATGAATAGAAACACAATGACACATAGAACACAAAATTTATCTAGGGAACCCAACGGGAAGAAATTATCTTTCTTGTATTAAATCAACTAAGAAATATGATCTATTACATAGAATCTTCTTCAAGCCTGAAGCTCCTTGCAATACTAATCAAATCTATCTCAAGGCTTGCACAACACTTAGGAAAATAAGACCTGCTAGGAGCTCATATTTCCAAGTGCAAATCTGCTCCTAAAAAATAGGATTTTCTCCTATTTACCTGTGCAAATCCAAAGAGAATTTCTCTACTTTCTTCTCAAGCTTCGCACACAAAATCCTATGTACCATAATAAATACAAAGTGTGCCTTAACTTAATCTCGATAGGAAATTTTAATTGCATGACCTACTATGGTTAAATTTAGCAGTTGTTGTAGTTAACTGAGAGTAAGTTGAGTTAACACAAAGTCAAACTACTCAACTAAATTCAAGTCTATCTCTATCCTAGAACTAGAGATCAGTAGCTGATAGATACTAGATTTTAACTCCACTAGATAGCTAATTTTAGCCATCAATTATTCCACAACTCCTTTCATGCCATCTAACTCAAATTAACTAACTATAACTCAGTGATAAGCCACAACGAACATGCTAACTAATAGCTAACTTAAGCAACTATGAGATTGAATTCAAATTTGCATGCTTGACTAAGTCACAAGTCAAATAAGCGATTACTTACTACATTTTCAGCACTCCCTCTTAGGGAGGAAGGGCTTCTTGGAAGAACCTCATCCACTTGGATCTATATTCATCTCTACCAAGTTATCTGCTTCTGTAACTACACCCTACAAATCAGAAAGAGCCATGTACCATGTCTATCTAGGTATCTGCTTCTTGGTTCTAGGAGACTCAACACTCTTCTGAGCTCCATTAAACAAATCCTCTTCCCATTTGGAACGAAATTTCCCTATACTGGAATTCTTTGACTGAGTGATTTGCCACCACTCACCTTGGGCTGTGGTCCTCCTCATCATCCTACTGGTCAGCCCAACTCCAACCACCTTAGAATGAAACTGAGATAATGGTTGACGCTTCATCTTGAGAGCTCTATTTTGCTCTCACTCAACCACCACATCTCTACTATGAGAACACTCTACCTTGCTACTTAAGGATACACACACATCAACCTCAAATTTGTAGAGGTTCTTGATCTTGACACCAATATCCTTGACTTGTCCTAAAGCATAATGATTTAGGTATGCATTTCCTTTGTTGAAGACTACATCATATTGTTTGTCTTCAAGAACTACTACTGAGATAAGGTTTTTGTTCAATCCTAGAACTTACATCACATTCTTGAGATGGATAAGGGAACCAATCTCCCTCTTAAATATCATTGTACCAACTCCTTTGGTCATGTATCTATCATCATATCTAAGATCGATATGGAATTTCATGTCTTTCTCTTCCAAACTGCTGAAGAAATCTTTATTCCCTGTCATGTGGAATGAAGTCATTGAGTCAATATACCACTCACTACCTCAAAATAAGATTTTCATGCAAGATATCACACATAAATCCAATTTAAACTGAGTAGAGAGTGCTTCTCCTCCTGTTGTTGCTACAACATGCTTGCTGGATTTCTTGTTTGGACATTTTGTAGCATAATGTCCAAAATCATGACAATGAAAACACTTCATATTGCTAAGATCCTTCTTTTTCTTGCCACCATTCTAACTAGATTCGGTTTGGCCTTGGGCCTTATTTCCCTTGGATTTCTTGCCTTTGCTAGCTAAAGAAAAGTTTTTCTCCTCTTCTATCACGGATGAGACTCCATCGCTTTTGTTCCTCCTTATCTCTTCCTGCACAAGATCTGTCCAAGGTCTCTCCCAATTAGGGAGATGATCTCTGTCATTCACTATATCCTAGAAACTCTATCTGAATTTGTGAAGCCCAAGAAAAGTAAGGCCCACAAATTTTGTTGATATAACTCTCTCTCCAACACCTCCAAGTTCATCCCTCACTTGAGTAAACTTGGATAGATATGTAACAATGGGATCATCTTTTCCCATTCAAATTCTCCTCAATTTGTTATTCAAATAAAGTTTTATAGCATCTTTATTGCTTTCAAAAATATTAGTAAGGGCCTTCCACATCTGGAATGGATTTTCTTTCCTATGCAAATTTGGAACAATATGTGAAATCTCGGCTAACCCCAAATCCTATTGCAACAACTGACTACAGAAGAAATAAAAACAATTGAATAAATAGATGCACAAACATAATATGACACCGTTACTTTTGGAGTAAGTCCCTGGAAAAACCCAACTCGGTAAAACTGGTGCAATAACTGAGGGTTTTGATATTATGCAACAGTGAAAACTAAGTACAATCTATGGATGCTTAAACTAGAAATCCAAACAGAGAAATAATTGGCAATAATAGCTAGTGAGAAACATTTCTCACTCCACATGCGATCGAACACTGACTTTAGCTCGAATTGAGCTACTTATTGCTCCTTCTGCATAGGCACTACCTCAACCTATGCAATTACTGCATCCCACAAGATTGGAATTGCGACTCCTCTCACTGTCTCGTCAGCGGTTTTCTTGGAAATTGATACTCTTTGCATCTAGACCCTCTACCCAGCTTTTTCTCAGAATTTTTCCTTCTCCCCAACAAAAAGGCCCCCCAAGAGGGCTATCCACTACCTTTGCATTGCCTCTCTATGGAAATCATTTCCATCTTTGTAATGTACTCGCTAGAACTAGAAAATCTTCCTGCGACCTCACTATCTATGCCCCTCTCTCACTAATTTTATCTCACTGAATCACCTCCACAAAATGAATGCTACTACTCTGGAGATTTATTTCCTAGAAAAATCGAATGCTCAATTGATTAGGTGTATCTTCTCCAAGCACCATCAACTTCTTCTTATAATCCTCCGTTGAGACCTCAACGACCACGATTAAATCTTAATCGATGGCTAGGATTAACTAGAGATCAATTCATGTACTTTTCTAGAACATTCTCATCATGAATTAATTAATTATGATTAATTAATCATATTTCCTTAGTTTAGACTTAGGAAATATTAAAAACATACTAATAAATCTAATTAAGTCGTCTTTAGGTGGAACTTCCTGAAATGATTTCTAGGTATTGGAGAATACATGAATTCTAGCGTCTCCACAAAATAATGTGGCTAGAACACATCCGATGCTACAAAAACTAACACAATATGGTCTCTAACTCTTTCTAGGATCATCCTCCTAGTTTTGGCAATTTCCTTCTTCCATTGAGTCAGTTGTTTTGCATATGATGCAGGAGGTTTAGGAATATTAGGTTTGATGGATTCCAAAACCCCATTATCATCTAACACAACCTCCATTTTATCCGTCAACGTACAAAAATTCGAAGTCCCTTCCAATGCATGCTATGTCTTCAAGCCATAGGATGACATGATTCTTGCACTTGTAAAATTCCTGCATGAATTGATCTTCTCTCCAACACACTTTCAATATAGTTAAGGAACTTGGTATTTATCTTGTTTTATACTTTGTAACTGATCCGAGATCTTTTTCTTATAGATATATTAAAGAATCACATGTAGAAATTACAGCTTAACCACAGAAATCTAATGTTCACATGAGAGAAGAAGAAGAGGAACATAAAGCATGAAAGAAGACAACAAGACTTGATATCGGAGTTCGTCCGACTTGGACTACGTCTCTGGGCCCTGCTTGATCAATGGGGAGGCCTTCATTCATTAAATGGAATAAAAAAAGAGAAGAATACAATCATCAGTTATAAAAAGGAGCTTTATACCTCCATTTTGGAAAATGGCCAAAAAATGCAGAACTCAGATGGAGAAATGGATAATTTCATTGCGTTCGTGGCATTGAGAAGGGCTGAAACCATATAAAATTTGTCAAATTTTGACACAATGAACTTTCGCCTCTCCTGCAAGCTCTTGCCTCTAACCGCGTGCACTGTCCTCTCCCCCTGCACTTTTCTTCTTTCATCGTGCTTTATAACATTTTTTGTTACAAGCCCACTTAAAGCGGGGAAGTTGTTTATTTATAATAGAATGTTGTTCAAATGAAAGGATCGATGGGCGCGATGAATCTGACCGTCCAACCTTTCTTCACAACAAAACCCAAAAAATAGTCTTTTTTGTTAATACACAATAATACACGAAAACATTAGAAAATCCGACCACAACGCTTTAAAGCCGAAACTCAAATCTTTCAAATCTGCCATATTCTCCTGTTGGGTCTGCACTTTTTGCAAGTCACAACGGCCTTGTAGTGGGGATCACTAATCGCCAATATCGCCAATCGTCGATATTGCTGATATCGGCATATCGCTATTGGCCCCATCGCAATATCAATGTCAGCATATCGCAATCACTATGGCCCAGGGGTTCTTCCACATGGCATACACCGATGTTGGTATCGGCAATCGCTGCAGGCATATTGCATATCGCCCAGTCGCATGTCGCCTGGTCTTAAGTCCCGATATCGCATGCAGCCTGCCCTGATTGCACTAAGTTGGAGATCGCTGATTGGGCATTCCTTCTTCCTACCATGAGTCTGCCCTTTTTAACCCTTCTAATTGCGATTTTCCTTTATAAGGCTTTAAACCTATTTTTTAGAAGAAATGCCTTTTTTTTCAATGGAACAAAGGCAACTCCTTTTTTTGCAATAACTTCATCATCCAAAGTCCATTTTGTCCCATTCAAGTCACAGTAGATTTAGAATGAAAATATCTATGCCATGGGACTATTTCTAGGAGCATCCTTGGACTTTCATTTTCCCCTGTTTCTTGCAAGTCAACCCAGAACTTTGACTGCTTCTATCTCCTTCATTTGGACTCGGATTGGAGCGTCGTTTGCACCGTTGGAATTAGTGCGACGATCACTTCGATATGATGTCAATATAATTGCCTTTATTCCACTTTGAATTTTGAGATTTTCCCATGCCACTGTGTCTGAAGTTCCACTTGGATCAATCCTCCTCATTGAGGAGCTTTTGGACTGCCAAAAGCTTTAGCACACTATCTCAATCCACACTTTCAATCACCTGCACACGAAACTGGTACATTCTTGCAATCATGCACACCACATATGACTTAACAACCCCTCCTTGCAAAGAGTTCCTAACACACACTCATTCACCAAGGATTACATAAAAAGTAATTAATGCCTCAAATACTAATAAGGAAAGGCTAAAAGATCATTGTTGCATCTTGAAGTGATGGGAAACATGCCATCATTTTTACATTTACTTGCAAAGTATGATTTACAATGGTGGCCATAACAAGCTACTACCCCTAGAAAAACCAACTTAATAAAGTAGACCACCGTGAATGGTGTGGATTCATCTGTTGAACATATTCACCTTTCGGCTCCTTTAGCGAGGTTTCCAGAACATGGAGAATTGGACATGTGGTTTGTTGGTGTCCCTCTTTGTTGCAATGATCACAACAATTCTTTCTCCTCCAAACTTTTGGGGCTGCCTTGGGGCGCTTTCCCCTGGTGTTCCTTTGATAAGTGTTCATGGAACCTTCACTATTGCTTGACTGTGAGGATGGAATTTCATCGTCTATTGTTGGTTGGTTACTAGTTGTTTGGAGCTTTCCCCCATTTCCTTTCTAGTGTATCCGAGTCCTGCATGGTGCGGCAACTCCTTGACTTTGATGGGGTTTATGATGCCTTGCCCTTTGATGCCAACGCCCTTTCCTTGATATCCCATTTTCTTCATTAGTTTGGATCCAATCCCTGTAGTATGTTTTTCAAAAGAAGCAAATCCATCATCATGAAAATCATATGAAATCAGAGAATTGCATTTTACCTCCAGATAGCTATGTTGCAGCTTTTCCAAGGCCTCATCCTTGGCTTGCAACTGGTGTAGTAATCTTTGGTTTTCTTCCCTTGCCTCCAATAGAAGTTTCCTTAGCTCAACATCTTTGCTTGGATGCAGTGGTTGATCTCCTCAAGTTCTTGGTGTCCTGCTGCGGGGAGTGCCCTTTTCGTTATGTCGGTTGAAATCCTTGATTCATTGCTGGAATTAGACCCCAAATCTACGGGTCTTCCTGCTGCGATCCCAAAGGCTGCAAACTTCGTCTCATCACCAGAGTCAGATCCCAAGTCAATGAGTCTACCCTGTGCGAATCCTATAGTTGTGACCTTCTCATATTCCTCTGACTCAGAATATTGGCTTTGTTGCACGATGGTGACGACCTTCTGCTTACCCTTTCTGTCATTCCTCTCAGGTCTTAGCTCAGGGTGCAGCTTCCAACATTTCTCTTCATCATGCCCCTATTTCTCACAATGTGTACAAGAGGGATTTTCTCCCCTTCTCTATTGAGTAGTCATCTTATCCAAGTGTTGCCCTATTTTCCAGATGAATGGCCTTTACACTGGCTGAGTAAATGGTAGTAGGTTCAAACAATAATAAGGGATGTCTAATGTAACTATGTAATGATCCAATATACTTGGTTACTACTTCAGGTCAGTCAAGTGAAATGTCTAAATTAAGTGCTTGTTTTCTAAACTCCTCTGTAAAACTTTGCAAATCTTGACCTTTGCATTGCCTTAAATATTTCAAATCCATTAAGGCTTTTTGCTTGTAAACTGAGGGAATAAATTGTTCCCTTAATGCAGAAATGAAACTAGGCCATGAGGAAGGAATATTACCCACACGCTTACTGCTTCACAATCTGCTCTCCCACCAAATGAGAGCGGTGCCACTCATCCGAAGAGAGGCCAATTGAATATTTGCCTTGTCCACTGCAATCTGTTGAATCCTACAGTAGATATCGATTTGCCTAATCCAATTATTAAGCTTCTCTGCATTACTTTCCCTGTTATACATGGGAAGATCAAATTTGACATATAATTTAAAGAAAGGTTTCTTAGATGCATCCCTTGAATTTCTATGATTATTATGATGAGAGGAAGAAGAACTTTTACTTGTGGAAGGAGAAGGAGGGGGTTCTTTTCCACAATTTCCATGCGCTGAACCTTGTTCTTCTAGTTTTCTCTCTTCTGCTTTCTCTAGCCTTGAAAGCAACTGACTGACATTCTCTGCCATTAAATAGAAGGTTTTGCAGAAATTGTGCTCCTCTTCAAGACGAGCCTCTTCATCTGCCATGTTTCTCCTTCGATGGCACTCCCTGCTTCGGGATCGAAAGACTCTAGTTTCCCTTCCCCTCTTCGGAGCCTATTTCTTGTTAGCATACAAGCATGCAATTCACATCTAAAAGGACATGCTATGATACCACTTGATCCAAGATATTTTGCTTATAGATGTATTAAAGAATCACATGTATAAATTGTAGCTTAATCATAGAAATCTAATGTGCACATGAGAGAAGAAGAAGAAGAAGAACATAAAGCATGAAAGAAGACAACAAGACTTGATAACAAAGTTTTTCCAACTTGGACTACGTCTCCAAGCCCTACTCGATCAATGGGGAGGCATTCATTCATTAAATGGCATAAAAAAAGAGAAGAATACAATCATCAGTTATAAAAAGGAGCCTTATACCTCCATTCTAGAAAATGGCTGAAAAATGCAGAACTTAGATGGAGAAACAGATAGCACCATTGTGTTCGTGGCATTGAGAAGGGCTGAAACCATATAAAGTTTGTCAAATTTTGATAGAATGAACTTTCGCCCCTCCTGCAAGATCTTGCCTTGAATTGCGTGCATTGTCCTCTCTCCCTGCACTCTTCTTCGTTCATTGTGATTTATAGCATTTTTTGTTACAAGGCTACTTAAAGTGGGGAAGTTGTTTATTTGTAATAGAATGATGTTCGAACGAAAGGATCAGCGGGCACGATGAATCCAACTATCCAACCTTTCTTCACAACAAAACCTCGAAAATAATATTTTTTGTTAATACACGATAATACATAGAAACATTAGAAAATCACTTTAAAGCCAGAATTCAAATCTTTCAAATCTGCCCTGTTCTCCTGTTGGGTTCGCGCTTATCGCAAGTCACAACAACCCTTGTAGCGGGGATCACCGATGGCTGATATCGCTATATCGCTATCGGCCCCATCGCAATATTACTGTTGGCATATTGCAATTGGTACAGCCTAGGGGTTCTTCCATATGGCATACGCCAACACCAATATTGGCAATCGCTCCATTGCATATCGCATATCGTCCAGTCACATGTCACCTGGTCTTAAGTCTCGATATCGCATGCAGCCTACCCTCGATTGCAACAAGTTAGAGATCATTGATTGGGGGTTCCTTCCACCTGCATTAAGTCCGAACTTTTAAACCCTTCCAATTGCGATTTTCCTTTATAAGGCTTTAAACCCATTTTTGAGAATAAATGCCTCCTTTTTCAACGGAACAAAGGCACCTTCTTTTTTTGCAATAACTTCATCATTTGAAGTCCATTTTGGCCCATTCAAGTTGCAGTAGATTCAGAATGAAAATATCTACGCGATGGGACTATTTCCAGGA
Source organism: Pinus taeda (assembly GCA_000404065.3). Lineage (NCBI taxonomy): Eukaryota > Viridiplantae > Streptophyta > Pinopsida > Pinales > Pinaceae > Pinus > Pinus taeda. Next base: position 41,665 of record APFE030919930.1, on the reverse strand, counting down.
GTATCCTTGCACTTTAATTTTTCCCTGTTTCCTGCAAGTGAACCCAAAACTTTCACTTCTTCTATCTCCTTCATTCAGACTCGGATCGGAGCACCATTCGCACCATTGGAATTAGGGTGATGAGCACTTCGATCTAATGTCAAGATAATTGCCTTTTTACCACTTTGAATTTTGAGCTTTTCCCATGCCACTGTGTCTAAAGATCCATCTGGATCAGATACCATGTAGAAAATCCTTGAAACCTTGCAACTTCTGATGAGAGTAAACTGATTTGCAAAAGACACAAGATTTCTCTACCAAAATTCAGCGAAAAGAAAACATTGAATAGAAACACAAGCACACATAGAACACAAAATTTATCTGGGGAACTCAACTGGGATAAACCCCTCTTGCATATATTAAACCAAGTGAGAAATCTAATATACTACATAGAATATGCTTCAATCCTGAAGCTCCTTGCAATACTAATCAACTCTCTCTCAAGGCTTGCCCAACACTTTAGAAAATAAGGACTTCTAGTAGCTCTTATTTCCTACCGCAATTTTGCCCCTAAGAAATAGGAATTTCTCTTATTTCCTTGTGTAATTGAAAAGATAATTTATTTTCTTTCTTCTCAAGATCTACACACAAAAACTTGTGTACCATAATAATTACAATTTATGTCTTTATTCAATTTCAATAGGAAATTCAAATTGCATGACCTACTAGGGATAAATTTAGTAGTTCTTGCAATTAACTGAGAGTAAAATGAGTTAACATAAAGTCAAACTACTCAATTAAACTTAAGTATATCTCTATTATATAACTAGAGATCATTTAACCGACATACACTAGAGTTTAACTCGAATAAATAGCTAATTTTAGCCAGTAACTAGTCCACAACTCACTACATGTTATCTAAGCGAATTAACTGAATATAACTTAGTGATAGATCACATCACACATTTTAACTGACAACTAACTCAAGAAAATATGAGATTGAATTCAAATTGGTATCTTTGACTAAGGCACAAGTCAAAGAAGCCATTCCTTGCTACATTTTCGACATGTATTCCAACTAATCAAAAATGATATTTTCTTCTAGCGCATGCACCAATTGTATGTGTCTCATTTTAGTTGCAAGGAAGCATACTTGATTTTTTCATTATTTTTATTGATACCATGTATTTCATAATATTAATCTTCTAGTTTGTTAAAACATGTGACACCTTGTTTCTCATTTTCATTAAATTTTGATAATTCTTATTTTTCTCTTATTAGTGGGCACATTTGATTATTTATTTGTTACGCTTGAGGGACTTGGCATTGGACTAGATGTTCTTGAAGAATTTTTTTATTGAATACTACTAATTTGAGAACCAACATGTGTTGCAATATTTTCTATGAGATCCTTTACTTCATCATGATTTTTTATTAATGAGGGATCTTATTTATGTATGTTCTTATAATAAGGCATTATCATTCTAAGTAATGTGTTCTTTTGTTTTTTCATGACTCACTTGAACATAATTCTTGATTTCTTCATGTTTTTTATAATTCTTGATTTCTTCCGAGATCACTCAAGCCATGTCCAATGTTTCATGCACTTAATTCATGAATCCTAGAGCTATGGGACACCTTCCTTAGTAGCTATGCATGACCGTGTGTACGATAATAGACATTTTCCCATTAAAAAATGCTAATGGATTATAGCTTGTAGAAGCACTCTTCTACAAGTTGTAACTAAATTGTGTTTCATCTAGCCAATATGACCAATTCTCCTAGTTGAATTTCACAAAATGTCTTAAGTAGTCTTCAACAAAGAGTTTATATGTTCTATTTTCCCATTTGTCTATGGATGATAACTAGAACTATGTGGAAATTGTGTCCCCAAAATCTTGAATAATGAATTCCAAAACTTCCTCATAAATCTTGTAGCTTTATCCAACACAATATTCAATGGAAGAGCCAAATACTTCACCACATTATGAAAGAACTTCTTTTCTTCCTCTTCTACTTTATATGGCACCTTCATTAACATGAAGAAGGAATACTTGGAGAATTTTTCAACAACAACTAATACCCTATTATACACTTGTACCATAGGAAGTTGTGAAATTAATTGCATTGAAACAATCACCTAAGGTCTTTCTGGAATTAATAAAGGCTACAACAATCTTACTTGATGCCTGATATCAGGCTTATAATGCTAGAAAAAATACAAGTTTGCACATAATCCTCCACATCTCATCTCATGTTTCCCAAAAATTATCATCTCTTAAACAATGCTAATGTATTCTATTTTCCTAGGTGGATTATACTCAATGGTCATGTCAAACTTAGCCAAGAGGTCTTGCCATTGAGCCTGCTTTGGTGAAAATTTTGGTTAAGTCACAAAGTAACCCATCGCAATGTTATCTATCTTCACCAAAAATTGTTTTCCCAATAGGTAGTGCCTCCATATCTATAGACAATGCACTATTTCCATTATATCCTTCTCATGTACGAGATATCTCCTTTCTTAGTCTTGTAGCTTCCTACTCTCAGAATCTATGGGGTGACCAACCTGCATCAAAACTGCTCTATTGGATAAAAAAATTAAATGTATCTGTATGCATCTCAAATGGTTTCTCATAGTTCAGAAGTTTCAACATGGGTTTTCTCATAATCATACACTTGATTTCTTCAAATGCAATCTTGATCTTCTATGTCCCCTTCCAACGTCTATCCTTATTCAACAAATATTTCAATGGAGAGGCTACCTTGGAATAGCCCTCTACAAATTTTTAGTAGTATTTGGTCATCCCTTTGAAGATCCTCACTTCGTTCACACTACGAGGCTCCTCCAAATATACTATTTCCTTAATATTTTCAGAATCCATGTGAATACATCCATGTCCAACCCAGTCAAGACATCATTAAAATGATTAAAATAATTTACTCTAACACATTGTGTAATGATTATTGATTATAAAAAAAATCAAGAAGTTTGTATCCATCAATATTTTAAAATAGCCTTTTCGAAATTTATTCAGTTAATCAACATGTAATCAAGACATTGTTTGAGTGTGTTATCACATTAACTCTTTTTTTTTTTTAATTCAAAAAATGTTGACAGTTTCAGTGTCATCATTTTAGTTGTAATAAACAGGGAAATCATCGATAGTGGGGCTATCAATGATTTAATGTTCCGATAATGTTTTCTAAAGAAATTCACTAATAACAGGCTTATCAGAATTTCTGATATAATTAACATGCGGGCTGTCAGTGCCAAAAAATGAATTTCAAATTTAAATTTTGGAATTATGCTGACCACGTTAGTGGAAATACTAAGGTTTGTAAGCATTCCATAGTAAGTGTAATGTTAAATGATTGATTTATCCACCACCATTGGTATATTGTTTATTGATTAATTATGGTTTAAAATGTGAATTTCCCCTGAATTGTAATGATTTCCCCTCTCCACCGATTAAACTCATTTCACTTTATAAATTGGTGATTTCATTTGTAAGTTTGGTTATTTTACTATGAAATTGTTAATGTTTGGAAAGATTTCATCTAGATTTTCCTGCAAAGATCTAGGATCAAGTCCTGATGTTTTTGTTTCCAACTAAAGTTTGCAAAGTGGAAAGGTGCAAAGGTTAATCGGGCCAAGCCCAAAGCACTAGATGTGTTGATGATCTATCCTGACGCAGCAATTGCAGCAGAGCAGGGAGGAGCTGACATTCCCACTATTAGCAAATTCTAAAACACGAAGCAGAAAGGAAATACTGACCATTAGTCTGTTAGTGAAATCATCAGTTAAAACTCTATTTTTCCTATACAACACAGTGATTTTGGGCATGCTTTCTAGACAAATGAGAATGCCTTATACGAAACTGAAAGAGGTTTTTATCCAAAACGTACCCATTTAGAAAAGCTATCTTGGTTTTCTAACAACTATCATGATTTTTTATTTTCGAGAGGATCATTGGACCTTATTTTTAGGATTTTGTGAGGAAAATGCACATGGAAAACTGTTGACTTGGATGCCATCGCACCAAATTCAACTTGATGATCCTTATCTCTAGCCATGACTCCAGCAAAACCATGATCTTTAGATGGAGATAGGACTGGAAAGTTTTATATGAATGTATTTGAGATGTATGTTGTGATTATTTAGACTTTGTAATTAAAGGTTTTCTAGAAACTGGTTTTTAGTTAATTTGTCTTTTCTATAAAGACAGAGACTATAGAAGAAGAGAGGGTTGGATTTTATTGTAAAAACATTAGCATTCTTGTATTTGAGCAAATCTTAAATATATTACAGTTTGATGAGCATTTGCAAAAAATTCATGTGTTGTAGTTCCTTGTCTATTATTTCTCTATTATGAAAAACCTTCTTCATGTCTAGAAAATTCTAGCATCTGAGATTGGGATTCATTAATTCTCCTTTCTCATATTTCTCAGTAATTAGTACATGTTGTTCCTATCAGATATATTTATCTTTTATTCTCAATTTTCTTCCTCTAAATTTCTCAAAATTGTCCAACGAGTTATTGCTACCATGTTTTTTGTGTCCTGCTCATTGGATTTGTAGCATCATTTAATAAAACTGGACTCCATGTCCAATGGTTGGTTCTATATACATCCCAACTAAATACAATTCTAAAAACTAAATCTGGCCACATAAATCAATCACAAAACCTACCACTACAGTGACCTAGAGTAGTTGAGTTTTAGGGGGAGATCCCTCTCGAGGTTGAAGGGCCAACTTTCAACCTAAAAGAGGTTCAAGGTTACGTTATAGGTTTTCCCGTAGTTGAGTTTCCTCTAAGTGATAACATAGTGCTTAATAGTATTTAATAGATGTAAACAAATCAAGGTGTACATGCCTCCACAACCAATATCTATCCTAACTAGCTGAAACAGTGTGAAAAAGATGGATATGTGTGGGAGAACCTTTGTTCCATCATTTCCACACCTCCAAATGTTTTCACCCTCCGCACATATTAAATTTCAGTAGTGTGGATTAGTGGATATTAAAAAATTAATTAAGGCTTAATCCTATGATTAATAAAAATATTTTCATATCTTAATGGAATGTAGTATCAAAATCATAAGTGTACGTACCAAAGTAAGGGTGAAAGCATCATATAATTAGAGCTTAAGTGAATGAAAGGCTATTCAAATTATCTAATGGTTCTTATTTCTTTGCACTGCAAATAGTTTGCATTTAGTGTTGGTTCTATAGAGTTATCGCATATATATTTTTTATAGTAATAAGAAATTATAACAGGTTCCTCTCATCTAAAGGTTTTCCAGGTCATAATGAATAAGAGAATACAAGCCAACAAAATATGGACCCTTGTTCAAAATCTATAAATGAAATGGAAGATGACACTTATGTATTATTGTTTCAGTGTTGCAGAAATAAGCAATGCCCAACATACATTACTAAGTAAACCCATAATATTTATGACACCAAAGGCCAAAGCTCAATACAAAAAAAGGAATGAAGCAGTAGGTTCAATTGACATCCCTGAGAAACTCATAGCTTATATATGAAATTTGAAGGCAAGAGCATTTATGGTACTCTTTGTAATATCTGCTAAGTTATCATCTTATTGTAAACAAGGACGATGAAGAAACTAAGAGACCTTTGTAATGCAATACAAAATGAGGTAAGTGATAGAGATTGTAGTTAATTAAATGCTCAAATCTAGCAGCCACTAAAAGTAACAAATTACAGAATGGTGTGACAATAGCTCCAAAATTTCTTCTAAGGAATACATAAATATGTGTAAAGTAAAGGAGTCAATATCATATTTCTGTTTACTTAGGTTGTGTACATATGAACAGAGGTTTTTGAACCAAGGTCATAATGGTGATCACTTTAAGAAAACTGCCTTCAAAGCCATCTAGGTATATTCCTATTTGTTACACTGGCTACGTAGAAAAAATCACATTGAATGTAATAAAGCATCAACTATAATTTTTCCAAATTTCATGAATTATGGCCTTTCTTCTAATTGCATGTAATGCAGTTACTGATACTATTTTCGCTATCTGAATTTATGTCAAATTTGAAATTTGTAATGATTAAAAAATATAATAATTATGAATTAATTGTACTTTTGTCATTGCAACTGTTTCGATCATTATTATAAGAAATGCAAGTAGAATAAAATGTAGATTTATCATGCATATTCAGTCATGGAAACAAGTTCAATTTTGTTATTGTAAATATTTGTTTAAGAGCTGACTCGGTTGCTTGGAAATAAAAAAAAATAGATCCAATTATTACTATTGAACTATATGTCAATATTGAGTAGTTTTTATTTTTGTTTAGTGATACTATTCATGGTGATAAATGGATGAAAAATTCAATCAATAATCTTTTAGTGCTAAAATCGTGGGAAATGATCCATTACATCTAACTCAAACCAATGTGAGATTAATATTGAATAAGAAGCATCCTCGATTAGGGGAACATGTGATTGGCTCTTCCTCTATGACAACTAGTATTTTTTTTCCACAACTAACATGTGGCATAGAAGTCGTTCATGTGTGTGGAACAAAAATTGTGTTCTTGTTTTAATACATGCATTCCTCCGCATATCCTTTATCTTGCACATATTTGTGTTTCAAATCAAACATGCAATGAAATCATACAACATAGTTTATCCATATAATTGCGTATCATTCAAAATTCCTTAAATCCCCAACTTATATGCACCTGGAAATAACAATAAAACGTTCTCACATAAAAGGAAAATATCTACATAAAATAACATGAAAATTAATGTTTAGAAGTGTTGTGTGTGATGGAGATGTGTAGAAGAAGTGTGATGAGGGAGAATGTGTACATACATAAAAATTTTACACATTCAATATAACTTTTAGTCTCATTTACCTCATCTTATAATGTCCATAAAATCTCATATGTCAGTTCACTATTTATCCAACATTAGTAGATAGTAGATTTATCTTCACACTATGTTCTCACATGTTATCTTCTCGAATACCAGTTCTCCCACACATACCCCCTATTTCACACATCCTTTAATCCACATAACTGAAGATGTAAAATTTTGATATGAAAAAATAAGTTAAATTGTTAAAGAAGCTTTTGATTTCCTAATTATTTGTGTAGTTTTTCATTTTAAAGTTTTTTCTTCCCTCTGCACATCCATTCTCCCACACATACATCTTCTTCTACACATTCTTTTTCCTACACACATTCCCAATACTTATTACAATTCAATTTATTAACATCGCAGCTTGTTGATTTACTTCAAAAAGCAATAATGTAGGTCCTCATTAAATTGTTGATGGTTAATGGTAGAATTTGAATTAGAGATTAGACTTCGAGGAAGGTTGTGCAACTGTAATTGTTCCTCCTTGAAATGTACAAGAACCATGAATATTTTCAAATCAAGCTTCCATCGTTAGATTGAGAAATTTTTTAAATCAATCATGACAATTATCATAGTTGTTGTTAGGGTATCTAGAGATACTAATCGCATAATTCTTTTTTCCCTATTTTAAAATTGTTTTACAATCTCTTAAAAATATGGAACTTAAATTAGGGAAATATTTTAAAATTAGGAAAATATTTTTTGGTTACAAAAAGATGGGAAAAATGATCTTTTTCACTTGGAGTATGGAAACCTCTAAATCAATGGCGATCTACATTAACGTAGGGTACAACCAATGAAATAAAAACAGGTATATAGATATATGTTACGTGTGGGAATTAAACGTTATTTATTCGGTAAGTATGATAAGATGTTATTTTGTTTTTCATTAGAGGGCATGTAGAGAAGTGCACAACAACCCTCTTCTAGATTCCTAGTTCAATAATGAGGTAAGGTGGAATGCTTCTATGGTCTTGCTTCTTTTGATCATTGTTATTGTATTTCATATTTTTAATTGGGTTATTTGACTATTATCTATTATTATTTTGTGGTATGGCAATTTGCTTCTTTATGTTCTTGTTCGAGTTTTTGAGGTTTGGCCTAAGTGGGAAATTCCAAGTGGCTGGATTTATACTTTTGTGTCTCCATTTTGGCTAGCTTCTTAGGGATTCTGTATTTTTTCTCTTGTGTTTTACGACTATTCATTTAGATAGTTTTCTTTGGGAATGCATCCTGGTTCATTGAATGTAAGACTGGGTGGGTCATTGTTGTTCTTGGGTGGGTTGATTTTTTCTTTGACATGGAAGTTTTTGTTAGTTTAGCCCATCCATAGTGCCCATTTATTCAAGTCATTTGTTTTTCCATTGAAATAAAAGGCACATCACCGAGGCCGCTTAATGCAAGGGGTTGATGAATGAGGTAAGTCAAACCAATGTCACCTGGAAGGAATTGATTAGGGTGAAGCTGTAGACCCCAACCCTATCAATAGAAATAATTTTAGTAAGCTTTCTTTTAATCAACAAAACTTTGGCAACCAACTCAAATATCTCAAGATATTTTTGCAACAAATCATAAGAGATAGACATGATGACTAGAAACAATTATTTCATTCATGAATGATCTCAAATGCAACTAGAGGTAGATGTATGATAGATTAGTGAGTTTGTAAAGCGGTTAGTGCAATCTACAGGAAAACCTAGACCTCTTTGAAAGTAGATTGGCTCATATGGAGAAACATGTACATTGTATATTTGAGCCTTTGTTGTCACTTGGTTCAAGACCAAAGAATCATATTCAATAACTACCCCTAATAGTTAATGGATCCCAGTTGTGTAATGATCTCAAATGTTTTCTAGTTCTATGTTCCTTTTCATTTTTGGACAATGAATTAATTTTGGCAATTTGTAATGTTTTTTTACTAATTACCTACTAGCCAATAAGTATGGAAAGAGTGAGGCCAATAAGATTTTGTTAATCTATTCTCGACAATATATTTTTTTTTCATAAATCAACACCAACGATTCACAAAAACTTGTTAATTCATATTAGAGTTACATACATGCAACACAAACATAGAGTCACAATTCATACTAATTATATAACTGGAGGAGCTTATTACACATGTGATGGGAGAATCAAGGTACGTGACTATGTTTAGAGTGACTATGTTTAGAGATGAAGTTATTTCTAAGTTTGTTTTACCAATTATAGGATTCTAAAACCTAGCCACCTAAAATTTTCTTAAACTCCATGCGTTTTAGAGCATGAAAAAATAAACATAACATATGGATGAAAAGCATGGAGTTCCAGACCCAATTTTTAAATTGTAAAAAACCTTAAAAAAATTATTAATATAATGCCATGAAATTATTGTAATGAATATAGGTAATCTATGAATAGTTGGCAACAATGAGTACCACAGTGTGTGAAAAAAGATAAATTCCAAAAGGTAATCACTTGGAGTAGAGCATATGGTAAATAAGAAATTTGCAAAATAAAAATGTATGGAACAAGTATATGGAGAAGGAAACGCCTATGGATGTGTGGATGTGGGAATGCATGTGAAAGAAACATTAAAATAAACATGTAAATATTGGACACAAACCTATTCAAAGTAAAATGTTAGCTAGTAATGAAGCAAGTAATCATAGTAAATGCTAGTAAGCACTCGAATGATATCCTAATTACACCTCGAACGACCAAATGAATTCTGAAAAGACCTACATGTACAAACATGTAGCATTGGTTAATCAAAATATTAAGCCTTATTTTTTTCTAATATGTGCTAGTTCGTGGCATGGGAAGTTGATTGAGTTTATGTGACATTTCACTAAACATTTCCATGGCATGAGAAAGTATGTGTATCAAATAATGTTAAAATTGACCTTTTGTGGTGTGTAGACGGGGAATCTATGTGAAGGTGCATATGTGGGGAAATAAATGTTCTCTCGCACATAAGCCTCTTCCATAAATCATTTCAATATGTGACAATGGATATTAGTTGCAAATCCCTCTACACTTTCTTTATTTGTTTGTAACCGGTGAGCCTTACATAATTCTTCAGAGTAAATGTTATTAAGTGCTTGAACGATGTCCTGGTTACGCATTGATTTCCTGAATAAATGTCGAATAGACTTATATTTATAGGTAGGAGAGATTTTTTTAATCATACAATTGAGCATTAATTAATTTTTTAATATGAAGTGATCTATGCTGCAAGAGGTTGGTTGAATTTATGTGAAATGTTACCAAAACGTTGATGTGGAACATTAAAATATGTTCGTCAAATAACTTGAAAACTGACCTTTTTGCAATGTGTAGAAGAAATGTGCAAAGGGGGAGTGTGTGTGGACTTGGTACAAAAGTGGGGGATGAAGGTTATCCTACACATATGCCTATTATGTAGATCATTATTCCGTACACTAAAATTGTAAGAGCTTTCCATCTTACATAGTCAAGTTAGGAAACTACTTTTAAAATGCCAATTTAAAATTAGTTTCAAAGTTATGAATATAGTTAATCATGGGATTAAACCTTAATTAATTTTTTAATATACGCTACTCCACAATGTGGAAATTTGATTGGGATTATGTGACATTTCGCCAAAACGTTGTCATGAAATGAGGAAATATGTGTGTTACATATGGTGAAAATTGATGTTTTATAGTTTGTAAAAGAAATACATAGAGGGAGAATCTGTACAGAGGTGAAGATGTGGGGGAATAAGGGATCTCCTGCACATATCCCTCTTCCACACATTTTTCAATCTACTACAACAAATACTAGCTATGGAGCCCTTTGCACCTTCCTAATATGCTTAGAACCAATGAGAAATACACAATGATTCAGAGTAAATGTTTTAAACATTCAAACGATCTCCTGTTTACGCATTGATTTATCAAATACATGCTGAAAAGGCATCTTTATTGGTAAGAGAGATTTTTTTAATAATAGGATTGTACCTTAATAAATTTTTAAATAGTGTCATGAGAGGTCGGTTGAGTTTATGTTACATTTCACCAACATGTTGTTGCAGAATATCAAAATATGTTTTTCAAAAAAGGTGAAAATTGAGATTTTGTAATGTGCAGAAATGGGGGAATAAATGTTCTTTGACACATACACCACTTTAACACATCCGTTATTCCACACACTAAAAATTTAAAATCTATATTAAAATTTAAAAATTAAAGAAACTGAAATTAGTTTTAAAATATTAATTTTTAGCCTAATGTGAACCAATAGAAAATTAAAGTACTCATGTGGCTACCAGTTAAGATTGAATTTTTGCAATGTGTGGAAGAAAAGTGTTCAAGGGGAATGCATGTGGAGATGCACAATGTGATATGTTATTCTGCATTCTAAAAACTTAAAATTTGTCTACCTTATGGAGTCAACTTATGAAACTGGGTTGTAGGTATAGTTAATTGTGCACCCTTATTTCACATGTGAGATACACATAAACCAAAAGTTTCATGCCCCTAACTTTAATAATCCAAAGCCAGTAATTAATTTATTCATGTGTATTATTTGGCAAGAGGGAAGTGTGTAGACAAAGTGTTTGGAGGGGGTATGTATGCAGAAGTGTAAAACATTGTGGAAGAAAGTTTGTGTTCCTTGATGCACACACCCATTCTTTCGCACAACGCTTCTTCCTCACATGGATTAAAAACACACTTAATTTAATATTGGATACTAAGTATTCAATTCAAAAATGTGAAATCACTAACACACAAATTATTTGGGTAGTGTGAATTCCAAGATTCATTGATTCTATTTTGATAAAGTTTTTAAACGTATAGGAACATTGGTGCAAAAGAAACATCAATATAAGCATGCAAATATTGAACATAAATCTATTCAAAGTATAACATTGGATAATATTGAAGAAAGTTAATAGAGTAAATGTTCTCAAGGAATCAAATGATGTCCTGATTGCACATTGATTCACCAAATAAATGTCAAAAATACTTACATTTACCGGCAGAGGAGAATTAGTAGTTCATAGGATTAAGCTTATGTCTTTTTATTTTGTAATAAAACATTGTTTCATGATTTTTTATAGATTTCTTGACATATGTGTCCTAGATTGAACATCAAGCTCAAACTAACATAGAAAATAACACTGACCTAAACAAGCACTAACCCAATGCAAGAAAGTTAATGTTTAAATGTCACTGTACCATTATTTAAAAATCTAAATAAAATCAGAATTAGGTTATTAATAAAATAGTACTTAGTAGAATATTATTATATCATTTAGTTGAATATGATTATATGATATGAACTTCAATAAATCAAACTTGGTGATGTTTTTCCTTTCCTTCCTTTGTTTTTTAGCTTAGCTTTCCATGAAAATTAAATTTGTATAAAAAAACACTATTAAAATATTCTCAACACTATCTTGGTATCAATTTCCAAAGTGTGCCAAATGTAGCAATCATGAAACACTGTCTTGTGAATTGGACTCTCTCGAGTGGGAATTTAAGAAAATTGAATATGGTTTTTAGTAACTGATATCAAAATACTCTTTTTTGATTGAAAATTAGTACTATCTTATTGATGGCAATCAATGGAAAATGAATACCATTAAAATGGGTAGTAGTCAAATGTCCTTTCAAAACTTTGATTCCAATTCATGACTTAGATAAGTTATGGCCTATGATGCACTATATGTAGGCTTGTTGGATCTGAACGCATTTCTAAAATCTTTGGGTAAGTGGTTTTCTTCGTTTGTTTTGAAATTGACAAAGGTTATAGAGGTTTTATTTATCATATGTTTATTGTTTTTTGAATTTCCTAATTTTTGTTGCAGGCCTATTAGATTTGAACTCGTTTCTAAGAGCTCTAGGCAAGAGATTTTCTTCGTTTGTTTTGAAACTGACGAGTATTATCAAGGTTTGGTTTATCATATGTCTATTTTTTTTTGAATTCTCTAAATATTTTTGGTATCATCGTTGTTGTAAATCCTTTTTCTAGTGAAGTTTCTTCTGAAATTGTTTTTGTTTTAAGCCAAAACTACTTTAAATGGGAATTCTATTAGGATCATTTTGAAAGATGATTTCAATATTCTTGGCCTTATTAATTTGGCATACTCTATTCTAGTATTTCTAGAGGAATGGTAAATCAAATAGGGGGTGGTAGAGGGGGGTGGGATAGCGTTGTGTCACTCGATTTCTATTATTTTGTCAGAAAATATCATGGTTTAGTTGTTTTTATTGTAGTAATAACACTAAGACAAATGGGACAAGGAAGCAATGGAAGGAGTATGTAGGAAGAGTTATATGTAGTCAACCAAGATATAATATTGTTGATGAATAGCATCTTGGAACTTCAACAAAGGATTTGGTGGCTAGAAGATGAACTAGACGCCATAAAAACTCAACTAGAAGAGTTCTTGCAAAAAATGAATGGAGAAAACATACCCCCTTCTTGGAAGCAGAATTAGGAGGAGCACCGACCTCTGGGAACCATCGGTGATTGATAAAGAAATCATTAATAAATTTTTTCTACTTAGCCAATTTTTAAATTTAGTGTATGTTAAAGCTATTTATTGCAATTTTCTTGAGTCAATAAACATATACTTTCTTGAAACATATTATTGAAGTCCAATAAACTTGCATCACCTATACTCTAATCATGTTCATGGGACATAAATTTTGTAAATTATGCCAAATTGGATCTTCAAACTAATGTAAATGTTATTTGTGGAAGTATTTTCTTTATTTTTCTAATAAAATTATATAACTGCAAAAATATGGAATGTGTTCCTTCCTTTAGGAAAGGTTACATGCTAGCATTAACTTGTCTTATTTCTTTGTTTAATAAATCATTTGTGAGGGAGAAGTCTCTGCAAACATAAACTATGTGCAAAGGAAAAATGTTTTCCAAAATTATTTTACTAATCATAGGATTTGAAAAATTGATAAATCAATAAAACAATGTAGGAAATCACATTGCAAAAAAGAAAACATGACATAGGACAATGAACTAGCTACACATTATACACTGTGAATGTTAGAGTATGTATAATATAAGTAAATAACATAATAAAAAACATGTAACTTAAATAAAAAAAAATTCATTGAAATATTTATTTTTACAATGTTAATAGCTACATATCGGGTGACCATATAATGTAATTATATCTGAACCAGCCAACAGACTAGAAATGTTCTGCAATAAAAGATTGGAAAACACATGCTGAAACAAAAGATCCTCAAGCACTTCCAACCAGGAAGGGAAATGGAAAAAAGTAGAAGGTGGAGTTAAGAATGGAGGTGTGGAAGTGCATAGGTGTGGAAGTGTGAATGCCCCCTCATCCTTCACCACTAGCCAATGGTAATCTAGTCTTACTAACTACTAATAACAGAGATATATGCACCTTCCATATAACACTTCTTGATTTTGATATCTCGATAATAATATAGGTTCATAAAATTGACAATTTTATACCATTTGTAGAATACTATCATTATATTTCTCGACAATGCAACTAAAGAGAATTGTACCATCATTATATTACTCAATAATGTAAATAAAGAGAACCATAATTGCATACGCATAATAATGTTCTAATGGTTTACTGTAAATGTCTCGTGGATCTTGAAATTGAACGAAAAATTAATAACAATTAATTTGTCTACACAGTATTGTTGATAGGAAACTTTTCGTAGATCATGCAATACTTTTTCCAGTTCCATGCCTCCTAGAACACAATATGTTTTAGTCCTATCATCTACACGTATCATACAATTTAATTGATGGAAATAAATAAAGCGACAAGTTTCCTTACAAATGGTACAATAAAACATAGTTTCACCCATAGTTCTAGCAGTTGTAATTGGACTACTGCATTTCACACATACATCCTCAAAGGGATTCATATATGCACTAGTTATTGTCAATAGTCCTTACAAGTGTAACAAAATTGATATAGAAAGTCGAGTGTTAGCAACCTGAAATAAAATCTCTCTCTCTCTTCTCTCTCTCTCTCTCTCTTCTCACACACACACTCATCTCACTCACTCACACACACACTTGCTATATATATATATATATATATATATATATATTATATATATATATAATAGTATGATATAGTATATAGCAAGTGGAGAGAGAGAGAGAGAGAGTTTAATTTGCGTAATCCACTCAACAAAGAAATCAAATTTCTCATACTTCCCACTTTATTCTATGATTTCAATGAACATATGAACATTGGTTGTGAATTCCAAATAACTCTTTTTTGTTTTTTAACTATACTTTTTAGCAACATGAACGGGAAGACATTTTATTGCAATTGTCTTTGAATTGAATGGTATATTGGAAGAATTTTGTCATGTACTTGAATTTGTCACATATGAAATATTTGTAAAACAATATAAATAAATTATATAAGATGTGGACAATAACTTGCTATCATTGAAACATTCAAATAAATTTAAGCTTATTGTTGCCCTGTCCTGCTTAGTGTTCTCATCTTTAATTTCTAGTGGATATTGCATCCTTATTTGTGTTGTTGAAATAACAATGGTGCCAAATGTGCCAATTGGAAATGCATCTCGACTTGGGGATAAATTTGCAATCATCATATTTCTGAATAGTCATCTACACTATTACACTTACTTAGTGAGATAGGTTTTTTATAGTCAACACTATCATATTTGTGCTTTGGAATTGCTTCAAAATTTATAGTATAAACACCATCATTTGCAATACGTTTTTCCTCATGTTGGTCGATAAATTGTGTTGGAACAAGAAATGTTATTGTAATTTCTACTCTCTTATCTATCAAATCTATGAGCATTGGGCTTGTCTTATTCTCTTTGTCCAAAAACGTTCAATATGTAACGTATATAATGCCATGGAAAATTAGTCTTGCTATATTGTTACTGATACCTTCAATTGATAGTGGCATAGGTTGGATCCTTTTTTCCTATTCATGACCATTGAATTGAAAGTAATTCTAGAAAAGAAAAATAAATTTGATATAGACTTAGCTAAAATTGGAAAGAACTTGTAACACCCTCCTCCCACATCTACCCAAGTAACCGACCAACGGGAGTAAACATGTGACGAGAGGTTACTATGATATGATTCAAACTCCTAAATCACCTTAAGGAAGTGGAACTAATAGAAACACACCATATACACCTTCCACATCAGCAAAAGGACATTCAGGAACCATCCCAACCTCTCAAGTAACAAGCCCCTAGATCCCACTGAGTTTTTAGACCAATTAACCCTCAGATGCTCCCATGATATGGACATGCATTCATCTAGAAGGCTTTGAAGGCTCCCAAACCATGGTATGCTAGTGTCTAGGGACTTTTCTTTTCAGATTTTTCTTGCATCCTCGATATTTGAGCCACATTTTCAGCTGGCCCAAAGGCCATGTCATTGCCTAGAACTGAATGACACCTTCAAAATAGAAAGATAATAATGGAATGATGATACAAATGAAATTACTTAAACAAGGGCTTAATTGGAACCCTACTAGCCATGATAGAGATTTCATCAAACATATCACAAATCCTACTAGCCATGTTGTCTCACTGTGCTTGGTAAACCTGTGATAAATTTCATGGAAATGACCTCCCATTTCCACTATGGAATCACAATCGGTTGTAGCAGTGCACCTACATGCTTACACTCTACCTTCACTTTTTGACAGTTGAAGCATCTAGCCACAAATTCTGCTATGCCTCTCTTCACATTTAGCCAATAATAAAATTTCTTCACTGTTGTTGGCATCTCCTGATAACCTGCATGACTCAAATATGGTTTCGCATGAAACTCCCTCAAGACCACCTTCTTGAGATCATTTCTGTTTGGAACATATATCATGTCTCTAAATCTAACCAATCCATCTATTGTGAGGCGATATTCCATGTCTTGTGCACCTTCATCTGTACCTGTACATGTACCACTACCTGTACCACAACTTGAACTCTATTGCAACCTGTGCACAATCTCCATATACCTGACATCCTGCTGACCTTCATACAAGATACTATCCTGTAAGTCTATCCCATAGGAGCTCGTAGCTACTAAGTCATTTACATGTATCTCTCTGCTAATAGCATCCACCACCTGTTCTCTTTAGCTTTGATGTACCCGATCTCAAAGTCGAACTCACTGATCATGGACAACCACTAAACCTACTTTCGATTCAGATTCACTTGGTCAAAAAGATACTGCAAACCATTGTGATCACTCTTCAATATAAACCTCCTACCAAGAAGATAGTGCCTCCACGTATTCAATGCATGTATGATTGTTTCCAACTCAAGATCATGTGTGGGGTAGTTCTGCTCGTGCTCATTCAACTTCTGCAACTCACAGCATACGACTTGTCCATCCTGTGTAATGACTCCACCAATTACTCTCTTGATATAATATGTACATACTACAAACTCTTTGTCTGGATCTACAATCTTTAACACTGGTGCATGTGTGAACAACTGCTTGAGCTGCTCAAAACTAGCTACACACTCCTATGTCCATTCAAACTTCTAATCTTTCCTCTGCAGTGATGTGATAGGATAAGAAACCTGTGAGAAGTTCTTGATGAACCTCCTGTAATAATATGCTAACCCCATGAAATATCTCACCTCATCCACATTCCTAGGATATGCCCACTCCGTGATAGCTCTTACCTTTTCTGGATCCACTACTATGCTATCGTTGGAAACCACATGTACCAAGTAGTGTATCTCGGTCTGAAAGAAATTTCACTTTCTAAGCTTGACATACAACTGATGCTCTCTCAACAATATCAACACTATTGTTAAATGCTTCACATTCTCTTCCTCGTTTTTAGAATATACCAATATATCATCAATGAACACAATAACAAACTTGTCAAAGTAGGGATGCAACACATTATTCATCAAACACAAAAAGTTATATGGCACATTAATTAAACCAAATGGAACTACAACAAACTCATAATGCCCATACCTAGTCCAGAAATATATCTTGTAGATTCCTTCTTCTTTAATGCGTACTTGATGATATTCGGATCTCAGATCAATCTTCAAGGACACTACTACTCAACTAATCGAAGAAGTCATCAATCCTCTGTAATAGATACTTGTTCTTAATGGTAGCTTTCTTTAACTACCTGTAGTCAATGCATAATCTAAGAGTACCATCTTTCTTCTTCCCAAATAGTATCGGTACGCCCTATGGTGATACACTTGGCCTAGTGTATCCCTTGTCAAGCATTTCCTTTAACTGTAGCTTCAACTCTACCACTTAGGTGTAATCTTCTTGTAAGGTGCCTTTGATTTTAGAGCTACCCTTACCACCATATCAATAGAAAATTCTACTTCCCTGTGAGGTGGCAACTTTTAAATATGCTCAAGAAATACATCCTAAAAATGGGTACCTTCTCAAAACATCTGCATCCTCAACTTTCTTACCTCTGTCACTAGAAATGTGCACTACAAATAACACACACCCTTTCCTACAACTACATTTTGCCTGCATAGTTGTCACCATTCTAACTGATGTTGATTTCTTCTTACGCCGCAAGACTCTTGGTTCTCCATTGTCATCCAGGGACTCAATATCTTTGTCACATCAATCCACCTTGGTTCTATGAAGGTACAACCAATCCATACCCAACAACATATTGTATCATCACAATGGTAATACATTGAAATCTGTTGTCATAGGCATACCATTCAAATCAATTGCACAAGCTCTTACCCAATGGTGAACTTGCTTCTTTGTACTTGTATCCAATTGCACTAACCCATATTTTTCATGCACTTCTTTATTCAAACCACAATTTTTTACAAATTAGGAATAACATAGCTATAATTAGATCCGGGGCCAATCAACATAGAAACAACATGATCAAAAATCTTACCATCCATCTCAATGATAGATTCCTCATGGTCTTCTTGTCTGTTATCTAATGTTGCATAAATATGATGAACACTCTGACCAACATCCCCAATATTCTATGCCTCCTGAGCACTATAGATCTACTATCTACCACCTTGATGTTGTGGACAATATCTCCTACGATGATCTCCTCCACAAGTTCAACACCACAAGTGCTCCTTAATATTCTCCTCAGTTTGAAGTCCATGTCCTCTGTCAGATGTGTTAAAATTATTAGATGGTTTTGAATTCTCTTTATTACCTATACCCTAAGGTCTCTACCTCCTCTTGTCCCATTTTCTTTTGTTCTTATCGTTTCCGTTCTAGTATTTCCTAGTTTTTAGATCTGCACTTTGATTTTTCATAGTAATTCTTTAGCTTTCGAATGGACTCTTCCAACGACGTAGGCTCATCGAACTCAATCTTGTCTTTAAATGAAATCAGTAATCCACTAATGAACCTCTGAATCTTGGCCTTCTCCTCCTTGAGGTAAGGCACATACCTTAGTAGCTCCAAGAACTTGCAAGTGTACTCATGTCATCGATGCCATATTTAGCTCATAGAATTATTTTTCCCTGTCATCAAAGTATCTCTCTTATAGATGCTTCTTCTTGAATAGTCCCTCGAACTCACTCCAAGTCAAGTCCTCCTCATGAATACCTCTATCATTATTCACATATTCCAACTAAATATCTTCTTTACCTTTGAGACCGAATGTAGCTATTATGGCTTTCATGTTCTCTGAGTAATCATACAACCTACAAAAATTCCTCATACCAGGCAACCATGCCTCTGCATCCTATGATTTCTTCATTTCTCCATAAAATGTAGGTGGTTTTTCTTTATTAAATTCATCTAGAAATTACCCCCTATTAATCCTCCTATAAGTATGATAATGATGATGACCATAATGCCTATCTGAATCAGAACTAGAATAGTACCTGTGTCCATCCCCTCTCCTATTTGGAGTATCCAACAACTTTCCATCTCTCACTTTGTCATCTCTATCTGACCTGTGACCACCACGAGACCTGCTACCATATGCCCCATTAATTTTGTCCTCCTGCTCATGGCTGATCCAAGGTGGTCCATGTCACTGCAATTCTAACAAACTATGAAGTATCACTTCATTTACCTCTGTTTGTTTCTCAAGTGCATGTATGCTTCTTTCATTGTCCACCTTATACTTCCTTACTTATTCCTTTAAGCTTCTCAATGTGTTTGCCAAATCTGAAGAGTTCCAACACCACACTGGTCATTGGATCTATAGGGAGAGCCTTTGGAACTATAGTATACCATCTTTCTAGTCATCTTTGATATTTATTCCTGTAAGGTATATCATGTCTACTAAACAAAATCATAATAAACCAACATACCTTAGTATAATTTGGGGAGGATGCCTTATCTGTAAGATCAAGAAATTAGCATTATACATGTATAACATAATCATGATAGCATATAGAAATATAACACGTAAGCATATGATCATATAACCATCATTCTAGCTAGAGTCCAGTCATTAATGCATGACCATATCAACTACACATACGATGACCTCATGCGTGACAACAACCACCACATCACTGTAAACTTGACCATGTGTGAATACTAACATGCATAAATAGTGCATAATCAACCATACACTCATGACGACACACTCCACAATGACACCATGAACTTCCCATGGAGACATCACTACAACCATGGCCCATACCATACAAATGTAACAAGCACATAGTCTTACAACATAAGAAACACATATGCAGCCGACATGAATGCATGATCAACACACAACCCATCTAGTACGAGGGGTGAACCATGCTCTCATACCACTCTGTAACATTCTCCTCCCACATCTACCCAAGTAACCGACCAACCAGAGTAAACATGTGACGAGAAGTTACTATGATATGATTTGATCTCCTAAGTCACCTTAAGGAAGTGGAACCAATGGAAACACACCATACAAAACTTCCACTTCATTAACATGACTTCTAGGAACCATCCCAACCTCTCAAGTAACTAGCCCCTAGGTCCCACTAAGTTTTTAGACCAATTAAGCCTATACGCTCCCATGATATCGGCATGCATGCATCAAGAAGGCTCTAGATGCTCCCACAACATGGTATGCCAACATCCATGGACTTTTCTGCTCAGTGTTATGCATGTGTCTCTGGGATTTGAGCCACTTTTTCAGGCCCAAAGCCTAGATCACTGCCCAGAACTAAATAACACCTTCAAAAAAAAGAATATAAATAAATAAATAAATAGATAAAATATAAATAAATAAATAATAAAAAATAAACATAACAATAGAATGATGATACAAATGGAATTACTTAAATAAGGGATTGACTAGACCCCTACTAGCCATGACACACATTTCGCCAAACATATCAGAAATATGTAATATATAGGTGTAAACAATAGATCTGAGCATAGGGGTCTCATACTCATCTGATAATCACTAAGAATCATTGATTCCTCAACAAAGTAAATGTAGTTTCATCCATTAGGCCATATATACATTGTTCATTCATTTACAAGGGAAAACATGAGGATATCCATACATAGCCACTGTCATAATACATATCTATAACCAACATAATAGCAACAAAAATACCAAGGAAATCATAGCCATATCATCCACATATAAACTAGTATAATAATCATCAAATAACAAGGAGAAATGGCCTCATATTAAATATGCAAAGGCTAGCTAAAGGTGAGACTTCCACAAACCACCCGACCATAGACATGGTTGAGCCAAAACTCTCTTCAGCCAGTCACCCCCATGCCATATTCCAAGCATGAATGTGAGATTTCATAAAGCACATCAATCAAAACCATCCAGGGCTTCCAGAGGCCAAACCACATCAACCCATCAAAGAGTGATTCCACCTCATAGTTGGACATCAAAAAACTATCACCATATTGGTCTCTACCCAAGCCTTCCAGGGCTCCATAGCATTTGTTCCAACCAAGGCTCCAAGAATTGTAACTCAACCCATAATTGTTGTTGGGCTTTAGAGCATTTTTCGAACCAAGGCTCCAGGATTAATAACTCAACCCAAGTTGTTACAGGGATCCAGAGCATTTGTCCAACTAAGGCTCCAAGAACTGTTAACTCAACCCAAGCTAAAGGAAACATGAGAACCAACTAGAAAACAAATAAATAAACCCACAACATCATGCCTATCCAAGAAATGGCAAGACTAGGCAAATCCATTATCAATCTAGCAAATCCTCCATGCCAGTGATAGATCATGACCAATAAGCCACATGCATATGCCATGCATGACAAAAATAGTGAGGAAAACATACATGCAACTCGGTACCTGCAAGAAGAACCCATTGTAGGTGTTGATCCCAATGTCCTCTTGCACTTTCCTTCTTGCTCCAAAACTCCAAGTATGCCACAGTCTCCATGAGTGCTCCAAGTAAACTCTAAGTGTCCAAGAGTATGAGAGAGAGAGAATAGAGAGAGAGCTCCAAAACTGAATTGACAAAAGTCTATGTACTGATGCTAAGAAGCCTTTTTATTAATGATGCCTCTAATTTCTTCATTTTTCCATTATTTTCCTTCATTTTCATCCTCACATGAAACCTGTGACATTTCACCTCCCTTTTCTCCTAATTTCCATTATTTTCATAAATAATTATGCCAAAATGCCATTTTTCTTTCCAAAGCCTTATCCATTGCCTTTACCAATTTCCTTAGCCATTAACTAACCACAAGTGATCCCCATCACTATGTTTTTTCCCAACATTCAGCTTGGAATAAGTGTCCCATCAACCGTGGTTATTATTTTGGCTTTATTACTTTTGTTACATGGAAGTTTCACCAGGCCTGTTACAAAACTACCTTTTTGTTGTTGTTTCTTGTGCAATACCTTCTTTTGTAATTGTTCTCATTTATATCTCTACTTATTTGTCCACGTCTATCATCACATTCCAGCACTGTAGAAAACATTCTTCCTATTTGCACAAGATTTTCCCCAAATATGACGATTGCAAATCTATCATGCAATCTAGATCCATTTCCAGTTGCCCAATTGGTGTAATTTCTACTTCAGCAACATAGGCACAAATGCAACATGCACTAGAAATCCAAGTAATCAATGCCGAGAAGAAAATGAAAATAATAAGAATAAAATATATTACTGATCATAATGCTAAAAAATATAGCTAGAAAGCAAAAGCACCTAGGGAAAGGACAACAACTAGGACAATGACAACACTTTCAGACTAAACATTTCCACATAGCTTAGAGAAAAAAGATCTCACATAATGTAACCAAAAAAATGACCACCATATAGCCTAGAGAAGAAATCATTCACCTCATACATTTAGCAAAATGATCACCCACGAAAGCATTCCTGAGGACATAATTTTTAATGAGCCCTCGTTGCATGAAAAGTAATTTGTGTCTCTCGAATCAATTATCATATCATAGAAAAGGTTCTAAAATCGTAATATACAATAAAATTACCTCACTGACACAACATCACAAAGTATCCAGTTCAATATTCATTTTACTACCTTCAAACCTAACGACTACATGACATTAACGTATATTGTATAAAACTTTTAAGCACTCGCATACTATGCACATTTTGAGTTGCAGATCTTGTTGCTACAAGGTCACAACATATATTATGTAAACACACTAAGCATTGACATAAATAAGGAAGGACACACAACTTACCTAAAAAAGATGCTACATATTTTTTTGCAAGTGTTTGAAATGAGCTTCTTTGCTACACTGTCAATGTATTGTGCAATACACATTTGTACAACTTCAAGAGAAAATACCTCACACCATGCAACTACCAGCATGACCGTTGTACAAATTGGAGAAAATACTTTTGTAACAAGCTCCCCTGAAAAGTAATCAAACATGCATTGGAAACATGCATGCTAAACACTACATGATAAACACCTGGCCAATCTACCTACGAACAAAATAACTAGAATTGATGGTTACAATTTTCACATTACCTTTTAAAATTTCAATATATGTATTAGATACTAACTAATGATGATATGCTAGTCATGATATCTTATTTTGAACACCTGATCAATGCACCATCTGATAGAATTAGTGGTTAAAATCATCACATTACCTTTTAAAATTTCATGATATGTTTTAGATACTAACTAATGACAATATGTTATTCATGATATTTATTTAATTGTGATATGTAGTAGATACTAACTAACATTTATAACAATCACAATTATGATTTCCTTTTGGTTCTAAAAGTATCGTACCTTATAGATACAATCCACTCATATATTTTGTTACTGGCATCTATATGTATTTCAAATAAAGTGTATAGTGAAATAATACAACATCATATATTGATATAATTCTAGTCCACGGAATATAATTAAAAATTCAAGGGTCAAAGTTTAACTAATGTCATTCCGAAAAGAAAAATCTCACAAAATCTCAACAAAGTAATCCAAAGTCAAGGGACTATTTACCACGAGGTGATTTATATAGTCCTTAATAGAGGCAGGTTGTGTAGCTAGCTCACTGTGTTATGTCATGCTTTCTTCTTTGCAATGTGATTTCTTGCACTTTTGTTGATTTAGCAAATTTGCAAATCCTATGATCAGTAAAATAATATTAGAAAATGTTTTTCCTTCACACAATTTATGTTTACATATACATTGCCATCGCACATGACTTTCTTCTACGAAGTATTTAACTATGCTCATTTGAAATAGTGTGAGCCAATATAAAATTATATTATGATTTGTCTAAAACTAGTGCGTTAATCAACTTCGTGAGTAGGTGATTGAGTTTATGTGACATTTTTCCAAAACGTTACCATCGAATAGGGTAGTGTATGAAAGAGTTGCATGGACAGAGAATTTCTGCAAGGGGGGAATGTGTGTAGAGATGTGGAAATGTGGAAATACAGGTTCTCTAAATGCTAGCAAGCACTTGAAAAATGTCTTGATTATGAATCAATTCGTCAGATAAATATTGAAAGGACCTATATTTACTAGCAAGGGAGATTTTGATTTCTTTGTTATTTGCGCATTTTTTTCTTTTAAATCTTTTTCTTAAAGTTCAAATAATTTTATCTCTTTAGGAAATAGTTTTTGTTATTTCACTGCACATACATATGCTCTGCACACTCATTCTCTTGCATAGACATATCCTCTGCACACTCATTCTCCTACACATACCACCTTTTTTTCACATACTTTACTCATCACACATCCCTGGCTTCACACACCTATCATTTTACATAGTTGAATGTGTAATTAAAAAAAAAATATGTGTAACTATTGCTACAACTTTTGATTTCCCTTTTTTTATGCAATTTTTTATTTGAATTTTCTTCATAAACTTAAAATAATTTCATGTATGCATAAATAGTTTATATTATCATTCTACACATGCATTCTCTCTGCACACTCGTTCTCCTACACATCATGGGCTCCAATATGCACTTTTTCCACATAACTAAATGTCTAAAAGTTTAAAGTGAAAAAATATGTTAACTTTTATAACATCTTTTGATTTCCCAATTATTTGTGCAGTTTGTTTATTTTAGAATTTTTGCATAATAATTCCATGTGTCCGAAAAAAAAACATTTGTTATATTTCCACATGTGCATTCCATATACACACTAATTAATTGTTTAATATGTAATTTTTTGTGAGATGGAGATGTACGGAAGAAGTTTTTTGAAGGGGAAAGTTTACAGAGATGTGAAACATTGCAGAAGAAAGTTTGTGTTCCTTGCTTCACACACATGTTCTCTTGCACAACACTTCTTCCTCACACACATTAAAAACAAACTTCATATAATATTGGATAATAAGTATTTAATTAACATACATGAAATCACAAATGCACTTAGTATTCAGGAAGCGTCAATACCAAGATTCAATGATTCTACTTTCATAAAGTTTCTAAAAGAATAGGAGATCCTTCTTCCACCTTTCACATTCTTTTCCTTTCTCTTTTAACTATTAATAGGATTTCTTTATCGGGAATAAATTTTATGATGTTTTATAATTTATGATAATATGTTACTAATGATATTCTAAGTGTAACTAATTTTTTTTAATAGAAACTCTAGTGTTTTTTGCTCTGGTGATTTCGGCGGGAGTCTCTAGTTTGAACTGATTCTAGCAAGCTTTACCAATGGATGACGTGGAGCCCCCCCTCCCCCTCTCCCTCTAGACTCCTTTGTTGATGCCACTTTCTAGTCTTTGGTGGCCTCCCTCCCGAAGGGCATTCGACTTGCTGCTACTCTTCCAAGTTTGTCAAGAAGAATGTTGAGGTGAAAGACCTCTCCCTGCTAGATGGAGCATGTCATACCTCCCTTTCTTATCCTGAGAGAGCATTAATTTGGAAATTCATTGGTATGTGGCCCTCTCCTAGATCGATGGAAGCCTAGATTAAGAAAACCTGGAATCCCATGATGAAGGGTGAGATTTCTCTTTTTGTAGTTGGCAACAGACTTTTCATCTTCTTATTTCAAAACAAGGAGGATAAGGAGGTAGTATTTCATAATGGACCATATTTATTTGTCTCCAGAGGGATGTATTTAAATAAATGCTCCCTCAATTTTAATCCTGATGAGGACATCCCTATACTTCTATTCTAGTATGGGTCAAGCTCATGTGCCTTCCTATCTCCTGCTAGAGCGACGATTTCCTTCAGTCTATTGGTAATGGAATTGTGAAATACAAGGATAAGTCTGAACCAAAAGGATCCTAATTTTCTAGGGCTACAATCTGTGTATAAGTAGGCTTGGAGAAGGGGATGTTAAATGAAATTAACCTAAACCTGGGAGAATGGAAGCATAGACAAGTCTTGGACTATGAACAAATACCATTTCAATTCAGACATTGTCCTGACTATGGTCACTTTGTCAGAGACTGCACCAAAGCTGGGAATGATAAAAGTTCGGATGCCCCAACTACTCAGGTGGA
The DNA here is from genome assembly GCA_000404065.3 of Pinus taeda. Classification (NCBI taxonomy): domain Eukaryota; kingdom Viridiplantae; phylum Streptophyta; class Pinopsida; order Pinales; family Pinaceae; genus Pinus; species Pinus taeda. Next base: position 14,923 of record APFE030919930.1, on the reverse strand, counting down.
GCATTGGAAAAAACCTAAAAGAGCTCTGAAAAGTAAAGGTTTGATGTCAAAACCTCACGGTATGGTGGTCAACAATACAACTCTACCCTCCTTGAATCCTTTTAATGTGCTGAGTGATGAGGATATGGAGATGGAGGCTCCCACTCAGAAAAATGTTGAGGAGAATTTGGAAATAGAAGGAGAACTAGTAGCAGAAAGTAGCTCGAAGGAGGGTGGAGGTGAAGTCACTCTGCTGAAGTTTGTTCTTGTGACTGATGCACCCCTGGGCAGTCTGCTCAAAGGTTAAAATCGTGTTGCCACTCATAACTTATCCAAAAATCTATCATAGGCTGATGATTGCAGTAGTTAGGAAATCGAACCCAATAAGAAAATAGGGAGACCAAACAAGAGGGCACAGAGAGAAAGAGAAGAATAATAAATAAAAAACTAGGGAAGCAATAAGTCATCTCAGAAATTATGAAAGGGAAAAAGATAAAAAAGGAAGGAAATGATGGTGTTCTCTCCCCCTCCACTCACAAGTAATGCAAGTAATGAATGTAATCAAACAAGAATCTCCGTCAGTAGTTTTTCTTCAAGAGACAATGTTAGAATAAGTGGAGGCTATGAAAGAAGTTGGAATTTTTTGGAGAGAGAGCTCAGGGTCAATGCAGTCCTCAAGGGAGCTTTAGGAGGGCTAGGCACATTTTGGTTGAAGAAGAACTTTCCTCTGGTTAAAGAAATTAAGACAAAATATTTTTTATGGTTCTTTTGGAGGAAAAGGATACAAGGGAAATAATTCCCTTCACAAATATCTATGTTCCTGTACTATATAACGACAAGGTAGAATTTTGGACCTCATTATAGGTGATAAAGGAAAGAAATTACCACATCAAGAGTATAATGGGAGGGGATTTCAACACATTCCTAAATACTACTGAAAAAATAGGTGGGTCTTCAATAAGGGATCCTTTTATAGATACAATGGATGAAATAATGGAATGATGGGACCTAATTGATATCAAACCTAAGATCGGGAAATACATTTGGTATAATAGATAGTCTAGAGATCATTATATAGCTTCTCACCTGGATAGTTATTATCTACATAGCCAATGCCTTCTCAATGGTTTGGACTTCTCTTCGTCTATTGAATCTTAGGGAGACTCAGATCACTACCCTATCATTATTTCAATGGAGAAGATTGAAAACCTTGGGTTGTTGCCTTTCAAATTCAATATAGATTGGTGCCAATATGAAGAGGTTGGGAATATGGTAAAGCGAGCTTGGATTTTCCATGTCCAGGGCTCCCCCAACTATGTTTGGGAATCTAAGATAAAAAAAATCAAAAAATAATTAAGGAAATGGCTTAAAGAAAATTATCAACCCCTAGGGAAAAAAAGAAGAGAGAAATTCCAAGAATTAGAATAACATTACAATATGATGGAAAAAAATCCATATCGAAGGATCACACATTCAAAAGGAAAAAGACCTCTCCACTCAAATATTCAATCTTAGCAGGTAAGAGGAAAATTTGTGGAGGATTAAATCTCATAGTCTTTGGTTGAAAGATGGGGACTCTAATACTTCCTTCTTCCACAAACAAGAAATGGCTCAAGAGAACAAGAATAGAATATAGAAATAAAGGTTGTGGGTGGAAAACAATCAACTCCCCATTAGAAAACAAATTGGAGGCATATAATCAATTTAAACCTCTTCTCAATAAGGATTGCATTCCTTTAGATGGCGCCCCTGATTTTCTTCAAGCATTTCCCCATGTTGTCTCCCCACCTTCTAATGTGTTTCTCTTTGGTGAAATTATAGAAGAAGAAGTTTGAAATGCAATTTGGAATTTGGAACCTGAGAATGCTTTTGGTCTAGATGCATTATCTATCCTCTTTTATCATATATTTTGCAGTGTCATAAAAAAATACCTCATTAAGATGTTGAAATATAACAGAGTTAAAAAGAATTTGGGGGTATGCATTAACTCATCCTTTCTTGCTCTAATTCCTAAAGATGCCAATCCGACTACCTTCTCTAGATTTCACCCTATCTCGCTTTGCAATTCTTCTTAGAAAATGTTGATGAAAATCATTGCCAATAGAATTAAACCCCTACTTCCCTCCATTATTTAAGAGAACCAAGGTGGGTTCATGCAACATCGGAACATCCTAGATAATATCATATTGGTACATGAAGAAATGCATTCAACCAAAGAAGAGGGATAAGATGGAATGATCATCAAATTGGATATGGAAAATGCGTTTGCTTCCTCGTCATGGAAAAGTTAGGATTTAGTAATGATTTCATCTCATGGATTAATATTGTATTGGTTCACTCTGGATCGCCCCTCTCATCAATGGTCAACCTACCCCTTCTTCTTTGCCACTAGAGGTCTTTGTCAAGCCTACCCTCTTTCGCATATTCTTTATATAATAATGGTTGAAGCTCTAAGTAGTAAACTATAAGTTGGGAGGATTTATGGTTCCCTCCTGTGTCTTAATATTGCAAGAAATGTCAGGGGAATTAATCACTCTCAGTTTTCTGATGATACTCTTCTCATTAGAGGAGCCTCCTTGGCAATTGTATCTAGATTAAAAAAAAATCTAGATGGGATTCTTCTTCTCTATAGGGGTTTGATCAACAAACTCAAATGTTAATTAATTGGCTGGAATTTCTGAGTGGAAACAATGAATGAAAGAGGCCATCTACTGGGCATCCCTTTAGATTTTCATCGAAATTTATTCAAATATCTTAGGATTCCCATATCCCTAAAACAGGCCTCAGGGGAAGCTTGGGAGAATGTACTACAAAAAATAAGGAAAAGGGTGCACTCTTAGGGAGTTAGATGGCTCCACTTGATTGGAACAGTTACCCTCATCAGATTAGTACTATCTTCCATTTTGGTATATTTGGGTGTTGGTCTCTTCGCACCAAATTACATCAATTAACAAATAAGCAGGCTCATCCGAAAATTCTAATGGCAAGGAGGCAAGGGAATCTGTAGGTTTTAACCCTGTACATAAATTACCTGCATACGAATTCTAAAACAAAGAAAATAAACAATGCGAGAGCATAACACATAAAACACATATGCACAGAGATTTTCCCCTGGATACCAAAACCGGGACTACCAACTTGATTTTTCATTATGTTCCTTTCAATGTTACAATACATATTTATACATGCCGAATCATCCAATACGATGGACCGAAAACCATCGTGTCCAAAAACATGGACCGAAAAACCATAGGTAGGTTCACCCA